>QMIH01000314.1:73433-127571 GCA_003987875.1 Clarias batrachus
TMWRTAMRCYWKAKMYMTGAAACGCYGGCCACCCAGGAACTCCTTCAACGGCCCAAATCATGTGGAATTGGCTTGGAGTGAGGTCAAGTTCTCGTAATGTGCAAGTAGCATTTGTGAATGATCGTGTGTACCGCTCCCACAGACAGATATGTCTCTTCCACATGTTGGAGACAAGTTATCCATAAATCTTGGAGGCATTCACATTGCAAGGCATTCATAATGAATGTTTGTGGGAACTACTGGAGTGGACTCCGAGCCACTAAAGCCAGGATTGTTCATGGGCAAACAGGGTTCTTTAAAATGTTTGTACCATTCAAATATTTAAATCTCATCACTGTTACGGGTCTCATTTAGGAGAAATTTCATCACAAGTCCCGGTTAGACCTGAACACACCTCATAAAATCATGCTGTGGCTCGGAATCTGACCTTTGTTTCGTCCAGGTCTAGTTTCCTGAGAGCTCTCCTCACATAGTCCACAAATGAGGATGTTTTGGAATAAAGGTTCCCCACACGCTTCTCACTGCCAACAAGAAAGACATACAGTAAGAACCCTGCTGTAAACATGTGCTTAATTGCATGATTTTTATAAAATGGAGACGTCTCTAATCTCAGTGGCTGAGCCATGGTCAAATCTGTTGTAAAATTCTCGATACGCGCACACGCGATCACATCACAGCAGCTCAACTCAGGATTAATGCAGCAGGTTTTATTCCAAAGAAATTGTTACACTTAAGTCGTTGATCTTAGTCTTTGCAGATGAGGTTTTAGGACAACCTTATCACGGAATAAAATAATGGTACACACTTCTTTACATTTATTTCTGTTTAATATTGAAGTCCTGGTGCTTTTCTTAATTTTTCATTTATGGAACCAGAGAAAAAGAAGAAATGTATGCATAAGCCTATGGTACTGTACCTCTTATGGGCATCATAGTGATCCTGTAAAATAACATGAAAGACAGCCCGATAGAAGAGTGATTCCATAGGAAGCTGAAAAAAAAAGAGGAAGAATATGGATATTTTTTGCTTATTATAAAACAGCACACATGTGACCGAAAAGTGATGAATATTCATTTTATTTCATTTCGCCATAAGAGCCTGGTATTCAGCATGTTCTTTTCACCGTCACATAAAATCTCTCCTCATTTGCGTAATGGAGACATAAGAGACTGAGTTACTCACCCCTCCTCCAACTGTTACCCTCTCGAGAGCCTAGAAATGAAAAAAGAGAAAATAAAAAATGTACCTGATGTACAAAGGTATTACAGCATCGAGAGCGATTCTAGTCTAATTCTATCCTATCAGTGTTGCAGTGATACTTCAAGCCACCTGTTTTCTTTTCCAAACTTACGAGACATGCAGACATCCTGGCGTTCCGCCCGCAGAAGCACGCCTGCTCCCGTAGATACTGGCTCATGGGAAATCCATACACACCACTGTCACACTCTGGTCGAGGGCAATTCATGGAACAGAAAACAGAAAAAGCAGAATAAAAAAAAATATATAATATATATAAGTAAAACTTGTTCTCATAGCTCAAGAATGAAATCTGACAACGGAGTTATACAAGAATGAGTCAAAAATTATCCATCATATCACATCTCCTTACTTTTTAATACACTTTTGAGCCATAAATGCACCGCTGACTCCACTTTTTCATCAGGCGTGAATCTTAATAGTAGGCGAAAGTCTAATGGACAGTGTAGACAGGGGGTGTGCAGACATGCATCATCGTCATGCAAGATCACAACACCCTTGGATAGCAATCCTCTGCGGTTAATCTGAAGTTTAGGCTTCAGCTCTTCAATAAGCATCTCACTGTAATGAGCACTGTTGATAGTTGAACCTTTTTCCTTATAACGTTTCAATACGGGATCCTTGGGAATCCCAGAAAACTGTAATCATCGATTTTCCAGCTGATGGTTGACTTTGACTTTTGAACTCCTTCTTACTCTGCTTTTACCTCTCGGGCTCAAAGTGATGAATCCATGTCTCGTCACTAGTAATGATTCTCCTTAAGAAACTTTCATCTTCTTTAGAGTATCGGAGATCCAGACGCTTCTGTTTTTGCTCTTCCCGGAGTTGTTTCAGCACCAGGTACATCCTCAGACCAAAAGAACTTAATCACCGTTTGCTGCCCTTCTCTCACTCAAATCTCAAGAGGAACATCCATTTTTTTCAGTTAAAAAAATGACAGTGACAGGTGAGACTGTAGCCTTGAACAGAAAACACTGATAAGGTTTTAATGTAACTGCACTACGAATAATTTTTGACTCAATCTCATACATAATTACGTCACTGCAATAAGATCCAGGTTTTCCCTCATTAGAACATGGAGCATGGAGCATGAAAGTACACACACTTAGGATACTGAAGTTTTAGTGTACAAAAGATCTTAAATGTATCATGAGATTGTCCATAAGCCACTCTATCAGATTCCCTACTGGACAGTACATAAGATGGTCCGTAGGACAATCCGCGAGACCCTGAGTACTTGACAGTCCACGAGAAAGTCAATGGGAAGGTCCAAGAGATGTTTCATGAACATTCCATAAGAAGCTAGAATGTGTTCCATAAGCAATGTGTGCCATGACACGTGCCACAAGATGTCACGTAAGATCATTTTCATTTTGTAATTCATGAGATGATGCTTTAGACATTTCATCGTAGACATTAACCTCCACGAAATGGTCAACAAGTTGGTCAATGAAATGTTCCAGGGGATCCTCAATGAGATACAGTCCATGAAACACTCCATGGTTCCCTAAGCCATTTAATGAGACATCCCATGAGAGGCTCCATGAGACATGGACATTGGTTGTAATCCTGAGACTACTGCTATGACGTTTACATTTAGGCAATCGGCAGACGCTCTTATCCAGAGCGACTTACAAAAAGTGCATTGATGTTTCCTTCACTGGATAGATACTTACGCCATGTCTCATGGAGCCTCTCATGGGATGTCTCATAGAGCGTCTCACTAAATGGACATTGGTGGTAACCCTGAGACTACTGCATGTGTGTGCACATGTACTTCTTTACACGTTCATGAACCTTGTTAAACTTTAGAACAACTGAATAGAAGAAGGAATGTGAGCTGAACATCATAGCACTGGTCTCATTAATTGTGTTTTCGCTCTCTTTGTTGTTGTTGGCTATTCCAAAGCTGTGCTCGCGATTGGAGGCAAGTAGTGCGGGTAGAGACGGAGCTGCTGATGCCAGGATTTCTCTCAGTGCGCAGTGTCTCTTACTTACTTAATGTACAGCCTATTCCCTGGAACTACAACACTGTGTGACAGATGGATGCTTGGATTGTAGTCTATGTCCTTATTCCTATGTTATTATAATGTGTAATGTCTATACGCCCAGTGAGAACTCGACTACTGAGTCAACTCAACTACTTGGATTTCCCTAGTGTAATTAATAAAGCATGAGTGCCTCGTAGACTGCCCTCTGAAACAATTTTAAGACAATCGAAGTTGGATAATTAGTAAGAAATATGAATTGTTCAACCCAACATCAGGCATTTCAACATAATTACATATTATAAATCATAGAGCTGGTCATGATGCCTGGCGCTGGATTGCAGCCACTCGGCTCCTGAGGTAACCGCCATGCCGTGTGATCGGAATCGACGCTCTGTAAGTGTTCAGTAAGTGAAAGTACACTTACCCTGTGCATCTTCATCAAACTCCTCAGACAGGAGGTGGTAGCAACAGCCCACGCTGCACACGGCCTGAAGCTCCCGTTTGGCCCTGAACATGCGCAGTGTGCTGGGAGCCAAATCTCCACATGTATGCAACCCCACCAAGACTGCATTCTGCAAACGGGGAGACAGGGAGAGAGGAATTCAGAATATTTGTCGGTTCCCAGCATAGCTCACGCACCTCGATCAATCATTCTAGAGCTTGGATTCCAGTAAACCATGCAATAATCATGATTATACTATAACTTATTGTTATGGCACCTCAGAGGAATGAAAAAAAAAAATACCAGGTGCACATTTTGGTGCAAATTGTGTAGTTTGGCATTTCTCCCCCCTCACCTCCAGCTCTGTAATAAGTGTCCTAAGCTCTGTTTCGGCCGTAACATAAGACGTCAGGGGCGAGTATAGGTTTTTGGTGTCACTGACGCCTCTTCCCTCGCGTGCCTTCCTCTCAAGGTTCTCTCTCTTCCTCCTCTCTCTCTCCTCTTCGCTCAGCTGATTCGGGGGAACCCGAGAGGAGGCTTGCTCCACGATATCGGGCGCCAAAACTGTAAAGAAGGGGTCCTCTAAATCAGCACTGGTTGAGTCTAATTCTCCGGAGAGATCCATGCGCAGATCTGGTGAAGAAGAGCACTGCACTTCATCCATGTCATTACTTCTGCCTACTGTTTTACTTTCTTTCGCATTATTCTCATCTTCCTGCTCTTGATGGCTTTGCATCCTCTCTTGTCGTTCATCGACATTTTCTTTCCCGTCTGTCGTTCCTTTATTTGGAACTTCCTGGTTAGGGCTGGCTCGGCTGTGCTTTTGGTAGGCCCTGGAAAACCTCTTCAGTTTCCTGTTCCTCTCTTTAGCACCACGCGTGTTTGTGCTGGAACAGTCAATGCCAAACACTTGCAGGCTGTACTGCAGGGAGAGGAAGGAGCAAAGGTAACCTTTACCCGAGCCCACGTCTATAACCTGGGAGAAAGATGGGAAAAAAAATTACATTTGCCATTGTGAGCAGCAAGAGGAAAAAAAACCGTAACTGTTCAGAAAGTACTTTTTGTGTAGGACGACTTTTACACACGCATGCGAGAGAGAGAGTGCTCAGATAGTAGTGCCATACCTCGCTCAGTTATCTTACCTGATTGACTTTGCAGCATCTGGATAAAGCAGCCACCACTTCAGCCATAGCTGGCACCTCATGAGCCTTCTTAGAATTCATGAACTCATCAGGTAGCAGAGGTCCATCTGCAACCCCATCTGAAATACCTCCGGTATATGTATAAGTACAATCACAAACTAGCCTTGATGTTGAAATTTCATAAGCACACTAACCTTGGGTGTCTCCGCTCATCACTCTCAGAGTGTCTATCAGCGTCTTCCGCTGCTCACAGACTCCCAGGCCTGGCAGAGAGTGTGCTTCGGCTGCCGTCAGCAAGGCTGACACATCCACTAGCTTCTTACTGACGTTGCAGAACCCGTACGTAGTGTTCACTTTAAAATCGACAGATTAAAAAAAGGAATATTGTTAAACGAGCGAGATCTTGATATCCATGACATCTCGCGCATCCATGAGCGCGTGTACTGTTTACTATAACATAGTGTCCACGTGTATGTGTGCGCGTAAAGCACTTCAATGTTATTTATTTTTTCGTGAAGAAAAAAAGGCTGCCCCCTTACTTCTGCTCTCGTCAAAAAAACAGTCATGATTCTTTTCAAAGGTAAAGTGCAGGTTAATTTGTTTTTATTTTTACTTTATATTTTGTATTCATAATATTTCATATGAATATTTTCGGATTGTGGAACAAATCATCAAAGTTTCCATTATTTCCTATGGGAGAAATTCGCTTTGATAAATGGGTGCTTTGGTATGCGAGTGCCTTGATATACAAGCACGGTTCCGGAACGAAATTAAACTCGCAATCCAAGTTGGCATGATTTCTAACGTAATATTCTTGCTTTTCAATAAATTTTGTCTATTTGTTAATGTCTTAAGCTGAGTTGCGAGCCATGAATGCACAGCTGTCTTCACTTCTTCATCAGAAGTGAATCTGCATCCTTGTAGGGCTGCGTTCAGAGGACCAAACAGGGGAATGTCTGATGGAGTGAGATCATTACTATAGAGAAGATGCTTCAACACCTCAGAGTGTCGACAGTGTGGGCAGAAGTGTGCGGACGTGAATCATCATGCAAGATCATAACATTCTTGTTATTCTTGTTATTAACATAAGCATCTCACTGTAACGTTGTTGAACCTTTTTCCTGATAATGTTAATAGTGAACGTAAATTTTCCAGCTGTTGGTTGACTTTTTCTTGATCAGCGATTGAGGATGTTTCCATTCTATACTCTGCCGTTCACTCTCAGGTGCATAGTGATGAATCCGTGTCTTGTCACCAGTTATCGCTTTAAGCCACTTTCATCTTCCTTAGAATATCACTGCAAATTTTATTTTCAGACATCCAAATGTTTCTGTTTATACACTCTTCTGTGAATTATTTTGGCACCAGGTACACACTAAGACCGCACAAAAACTAATCACTACACGCTGCTCATCTTCCAAGCACATCAAAAGCGAGGCATCAGCTCCCACTGCAGTTACAAATGAACTGATCACTGAACGTTCACACCAACACTGCAGTGACTGGGGAGACAGGAGCTTTGAACGGAAAGCTATAATAATTTAATTGTTCACATCATTTGTTACTCACCCTCATTTATTACAATAATAGTACATTTTTCTATTATATTATAAAGTTAGAACCCCCTGTTCTGCAAATTTCAGTGTTTTCCCCACTCTAACATTCACTAAACACAGAAAATACTCTCAATTAGTTGAAGAGTTGAATCATGAATACTGGGATTGTCTGTATTGATTAATAATTAGCTCTTGATCAATTTGGTGTGGTGTACAGTTGTACTTGCCTTCTGGCGCCCCCGTGCGGTCCCGAGTGGAATTCACAACAGTTAAAACCTCCTCAGGCTCCACAGCCATGAACGCGCGCCACACATCGCGCGTGTAGAAATCCACAGTGTGCGCGTTCGCGATGCGTAATGACACGGAAACGAAACGGCGAACCTCGTCTATTTTTTCCTTCAACTCGTCAATGGAGACGTTAGAAAAAGCCATAATCTTCCGAAATACGCCAGAGCTGTTTCCGGCATGTTATACTCGCAGCACAAATATGACGTTTACATTTTCACAGGCAGTGCTAGTTGCAGGCACATAATGGTTCATTCCGAAGCTGTGTTCGCGTTACTCAAGACAGTAAAAATTTCTTGTAATTAATCGAGAGCATATGTGTATACGTTGTAAAGTTTAATTGGTTGCTATACTAAACTATAAAGTAGGTGGAAGTGCAGTATTTACTTTCGTGTTTGATTAGTATTGTCTGCTGGCCTTGGTTACGTCATGACTATGCGACGGTCAACATGTGGCATGGCTAGGTTTGTGTTTCTACATTGGTTTTAAGTGATTTGGACTGTTTTGAAATGGCGCCTGTTAATCCACGTTTTAAAGGCAAACCTTCATTTAAAGGCAAAAACACGAAAAGGTATCACGCAGACGGTCATCCATCAGCTGTTAATAAAAAGAAAAAAGCATGGAGCCAAGGGAACAAGATTTTCCAGGGAAGTTTACAAGAAGGTAAGACTGTAGTGTTTATTATATTCTTTCAGTTATGTTATATTTTCAAGATTTATATTTTGTGCCAGATTTTAGGTTTGCTTTTTTATTTTTCTTAAAAAAATATCTTGTGTGTGTGTGTGTGTGTGTGTGTGTGTGTGTGTGTGTGTGTGTGAGTGAGTGAGTGAGAGAGAGCGTTTGCATGTTCTCCCCGTCCTTGGTTGGTTTCCTCACACAGTACAATCACATGCAGATTAAGCTAATTGATGTACCAAAATTGCCCACAGTGTGTGCACTGTGATAGACAGGGTAGCAAACCATCTCGCCTCTTGCCAAAAGTCTCCTGGGACTGGCTCCAGGCCTCCCATGACCCATACAGTATAAGCAGTGTAGAATATAAATAAATTAATGCAATTTTACACTGTGTCTGCCGATATAAGTGGATTATCAAAAAGGTAATGTAGAGAGAACTAGTGACTCAGTGGGAGGTTTCTCTTCTCCCATGCGGAAAGCCCAAGTTCGATTCCCACCCAATGCCCAAACCCCAGCCACTGGATGCATTGTCGGTCCCAAGCCTAGATAAAATGGGAGAGTTGCATCAGGACGGCCTTCCAACGTAAAACTTGTGCCAAATTGTAGCTCAGTGGTTAAGGCTTCCATGTTCCATGCTCAAATCCCATGACCATAACGTTTTCCCTTTTGGGCCCTTGAGCAAGGCCCTTAACCATCAACTGCTCAGATGTATAATGGGATAAAAATGTAAGTCGCTCTGGATAAGGGCCAAATGCCCAAATGTAATGGCAGTGTATACCGCAAAAAGACCACCGTCAAAAATGTGACTTACATGTCGAAAAATCACCTGAAAAATATTTGGATGTCTAAATTTTTTTTGAGCCACTTTATTTCCAGATAATCTTTGAAGAAGACTATGTATGCCATGTAAATACGTCTGCTACTAATATACATAATACACAAAGTACATAATCTCAGTAGGAAACTTTTAATCCAATGTTATTTTTATTTATTAATTTAATATAATAATAATCATCATCATTATTATTCATTTTTGTCAGTGTTTTGCTATACATTTATACTTTCATTTTCTTGGAAATTATGCATAATTAATAAACATTTAAAAAACCCAGTATGCTGTATTTCTGTATTTTGTTTGGATCTTGTCAGACTTTAAGAATGCTGTGTGTCACTAGGTAAGGGCTTTGCCTTCCAGAGGAAGCAAAAAGTACAGCAAGAATACAAGAAACTACTTCGAAAGGAGAAATGGAGAATGAAGGATTCCAAGCCGAATCTAGAAGAGGAATACCCCGAGCACCTGAGGCACCTCTACCAGGCCGAACAGGAGAGACTGAACAAAGAAGAGCAACAGAACAAGGATCGCAGGAGGAAAGGAAGATGTGTTGATGAAGGTGTCGAAGATGAGTCTGACCTGTCAGGAATCCCTGAATTAGCTGCATCACTGAATGAAGGACCACAAACGTCACAGACTAAGAGGTTTGTAATTAGTCATGCAGGTTCACCAGAACCGGTGACTGTATACACTGTGCACAAATTAATCCGATGTGCCAGAGAATTAAGGTTTAGCTGTAGAGCTAACAGTTTAATGACTCCTTATTACTGTAATATGAGGGCGACCTAAAATTTCCTGTTAAAAGCATCAGAGCAGAAGTGAATAAACCTTTTAACTCATTTTGGGGTGTTTTTACCATAATCATTTAGACTGGTCATTACAGTAAATACACACTCATCCACCATAACTTTACAACATAAAACTGTGTATATTTCCCTTCTGCTGCCTGGGCAGCTCTGTTCCCTCTGGGCATGACTCCACAAGACCTCTGGGGCGGTGCAACAGTCTGGCATTAGGGTGTTAGCACAGATCCTTTGGGTGGGGCTTCAGTGTTTTGCAATTGTTTGTCTGCTGCATCACATGGGTGCTTCATTAGTTGGAGATCAATAGTTATACAGGAAATAATAATCATTGATCAAAACCTGCACTTGTATTTAATCCGAGTGTCTTGTTGTTTGTTCAATGTAAGATGAGCTACTTATTCATATAACAGTTTAAGCATTTATAGAATTTATTGAAAACAATCAACATGAGAGAATGTGGTTTTCATCATGTAAGATGTCATTTTCTTATAGCAACGCATGGTGTTTCATGCCAATGTCTAAGCATTGTCTCGATGTGTCAGCAGTTCTGATCAGGACCATCTCAGGAAAAAGAAATGGAAGAAAATGTCTTCCAACCAGAAGATGATGGAGGAGTATAAAATGAAAAAAGAGGAGCGAGAACGTAAAAGAGAGGTAAGGAAAACTGTACTGTATATACTATAAGGCATTTGTTCTGTTAAACCATGCAAAATAATGCCTTCTTATTCTCTGTTCACTTAAATGCACGTAAAAAATGATTGTGTCCTGATTTAGGAATACTTGAAAGACAAAGCGGAGAGAGAGGAGGCTCTGAAAAGGTACAAGGAAAAGAAAATGGCTACTTATCATTTGCTGAAGAAGAAGACGAAAAAGGGTCAACCCAACCTGAATCTGCAGATGGAGCTGCTGCTTCAGAAAATCCAGGCTCAGAGAAAATAACAAGAATTTCTCCAAACCTGCAATTTAAAGTCATAAAATGTCATTTATGAGTCTTGCAGGCAGAGAGGAGAGACCCGGAAATGTGTTTATACTACACACAGACTGAAACTGAATAATATATACTTCTACATTAAGCTGTCTGTTATGATTATGAATAAGCAGACAGAGATGTCCTGGGTGTTTATGAACTGGTCGATGCATTTGGGATAAAATGTAGATTTGTGTAATTTGTTGGATTTTTCAGAAACCTTTCTTTGTAGTTGATTGTAATTTTAAGTTCCCAGATTTAATGAGAACTACCTTTAATGTAAATGGAGCTAGTTATCTTTTTTGAAATAAAACTACATTTCATACACTTTCACTTTACACATACTTTGCATAACATATTTTTTTAAAAATGTGTATTTTATTTAAGTATCTATACATTTTAAAAAATATTTTTTCAGTTGTTCGAGACACATTTTTTCTGTCATCACTGTATCTAAATTACCCAAGCTGGAAGTTTATTTGAAGAAAACATACATTATTCTACTGAAATACACTTGAATTGCTGTTGGTCATTAGGATCATTGCATTATTCATATCGGGATGGAAGAATAAGGCTAAACTGTAAAATAATCACCATTTAATATGTCACTGTGAGCTTCTTGTAAATTGAAACCAGGTAAATCCTTTACTGTAAAAAAACAAATGGTACTTAAGGGTACTTTGGATAAGTTTGAGTTCTTCTTTAGAGCGAAATCCATATGTTAGATTTAACAAGGAGACTTTGTGTGGCCATGAAGGTTAAACTCAACTTTTTAGTGTTCTCAATATTTTTATTAGAGAGAAAAAAATAACGAATATTGTATATACAGTATATAATGCTATGATTGTAATGAAAGAGTGCATGTGCTGTAAAAGAGTAAACATTTCAATATGTATACACAGATGTTCAAGATGTTCACAACTGGGACGTGTGATGAAATTTCCTCATGATTGAAGGCGTAAAAATGATGGACATTTACAGAAGACTTTAAGCACAATACAGAGACTCGTACTGAAGATTAAGTAAAATCTTTGAATGATGAACCTGGCCGGGGTGGCTCGAAGCCCACAGTCACTCCTGTGAACATTCAGATTCATCCTGCAGAAAAGATGCATTTGTCAGTGGGAACTGTACACACAAACGTAAAGTCACAATCACAAAAAGTCATTTCCACAAGTTTGGGCTTTTAAAGGAGCTCCTTGGAGGTCAGCGTTTCGGACGTGAAGCGGGCAGTCCAATCATTATTCCTGCTTACCCGGAGAACTTTCTGCACTGATGGAAACCAAGCACTAGTGAAACACTGGTATAAGTGTAGCAAGAGATTATATGGAGAAATACATATAGCCTTTACTCTATTTATATAGAGTAAAATATATTTTCTTATTATGCACAAAAGTCCCGGTTTGACGTGAACAGCCCTTGTAAATCATTATTTTACAGCATGAGAAATTACAAGCCTGCAATTTGAAAATTGTGTTTATTATTTAGTTACTCTTATAAGCCTGCTTTGAATATTCCCTTGATTTTAAGGGTTTAATTTAACCCACAATAGCAATTAAGCTTCTAAATAAACACACACACACACACAATTGTATATATTTAATGCAAATAAAATACATCTCTCCTGAGGGGTCCATGAGACATATAAAGTGATCTCTGGAGCCAAAAGCCTTTTATTATAGACAACTGTACCAAAAGTAATTGTGAGATTTTATGAGTTGTTTAGGTACCATTTTAATCATCCATTAAATCAGAGCTTTCTATACACACCACTAGTCAAAAGTTCCTTCTAAGCCCTGATTGCTATTTCTTTCTGCATTGTGATTCAAGGTGCTTGATGGGTTTTGCAAATGCACTAAAATACATTTAATTAGATGCTTTGTCCAAGCTGTAGATTAACAGGAGATTTAAAAGTTCAGGAGAGAATCTGGTTCTGACGTTGTACTACATGAAGCCCCCTGTTAGAGGTGGTATCATGGCTGTTCAGTCTCACTTCTGAGTGCACGGGTTTGCTACTTGGCCTTTATCATGACTCAGGGGGAAAAAAAAACTGAGGCGGTGGGTTTTCGTCACTATGGAAACCGCAATGCACCGACCACGAGTGCTGCGTGAGATTATGCACAATTGTAGTGTCTGATCAACATCAAGGACAAGTGTCAGCCAACAGCTAAAGTAGGACATCTAGACGACATGGCAGATGATAATTAGTTTGTTTAAGTTGTTTTTATTATATCTAGTTTTATATTTTAATGAATATATATTTTTTCTATTGTAATAAGGTAAGTTTTACTTTGTGTTAAAGCAGTTAAGGAGTAAAAAAAATTGCCGGTTAAGTGACCGCGCTGTAGGCTTTTGAAGTGGGTATGATACATAATTGCAATTGTATAGAAAATACAAAACCTACAAAGTGTTATCTTTTACTTAACTTTTAAGCAAACACTTAAACTCTGCACTTCAAATCTGATGCACTGTTTTAATGACCTACAGTATTCAGGAAGCTTTAAGCTAGAACTCTTAACTCTTTCAGCTGATAATGTAAAAGAACGAGAACCTTCTTTTTAGGCGAATCCACCCACTATGGTGCGTTTCGTTTTTCACCAGATATTACAGGAAATTTCGCAGCTTCAGACCACACAAGCCTCTTCCTGTTGCCCCCCTCTGTGATGAGGTAGGACTTTCGTGAAAAGGTAGGTTTCCGTTTCTCACAACTAGTTCCGTTACTTTGAATGTGTTTTGAACATGTTGTATAAGTCCTGTCTAAAAATGTTATAACAACTTCCTTGGTGCTTTTCGAGAAGAGTATCGGGTAGTGAATATGAATATAGGGAAGTAGATATGAACATGACAAATCTGATAAAGGCATCAGATTCAACTTCATTTTTATATGGTATTTTTATATATTCAACTGAATGCTGTTAATTAGACATTGACACATTTAAATATTTACGCATGCTCCGCATACTCTTGGTCGTACTAGTGGAACATGTTCTCGACAGCCTTGCAGAGTCAATGCTGTATGGTTTTACTAAGAAACTGATCAAGGGGAACTACAACATCCTTTAAACACACACTCATAAACAGACATTTCACAACTTGAAGACACGATGAGGTAATACCTAAAGGACTGAAATCGCGACTTGTTTCATTGTTCTCTACAGCCCGGACGAGATAAGAAGCAAAGAGTGGAACCGGACTCTCTAAAACGGTGCCCTTTGCTGTGGATGGTATCAACTTTCCACTATGACATCTCACATTAAGAGCGGTGGATTAGGAGTCTCACGCTTCTCACATTAGGACGTGGGAAGTATGTCTGAATTCCTGAATTACCATGCCAAGAAAGTCAACTACAAAAGTTCTGATAAGAAGGACAGACAGTCAGAGGCTGGAAAGATGAAAGGTTTGGAGAGGACGGGATCCCAGCTGGAGAAGATTGGCGAATTTTTTCACATCTGTGACAGTGAGGGCAAAGGTTTCATTACACCCACTGATTTGAGGGTAAAGACCTGGAAACTTTATATGATTTGTGTTTGGGGAGGAATATGCATGATTTCCCAGACTTTATTTTTTTTTCTTTTCCATGTTGCTTATTAATTCGGTGTTTGAGCTTGAGAGAATCACTATATGTTTAGGAGTGCGTATTTATATAATGCATTTTAACGTCCTTTCTTTTAGAGGTTGAACAAAGAATTACCGCTCTCTGCAGAAGAACTGGAAAATGTCTTTGACTCGTTGGACTTGGACAGAAACGGCTACCTTACTCTAGAAGAGTTCTCCTCTGGATTCAGTGAGTTTGGTCTTGTACGGTCGTATTCTCTTAAAAACAAGTCTTGATTTAGTTTCAGATACAGAATTTGGAGAGAAAAAACCCTGTTGTGAGCGCGATCTCGTGTTCTGTTTTTATCCAAGGTGAATTTCTGCAGGGACGCAGAATGAGTCAGGCAGAGGATCAGCTCGCGGGTCTTTCGCAGTCCTGTCCAGAAGATCTATTTCAGAACGAGCCACAGGATCATGAAGACGAAAGACACTTCGGTGCGCTGATGGAAAGCCTCGGCGCTAACAACATCTTCGAAGAGTGCGTCTCGGTTGTATTCGACAATCAATCAATCTGTTTTTGTTTTTAGAGGAGTGAGACACCAGACGCGGAGGTGATTCCAAAGTCTGCTAGGGAACGGGCTCAGCATTCATCACTATTATCTTATAAATTAAAAAGACGTTTGTCGGCCTCAAGCCGAAATCGCCTGTTGACGAGGAGCTCCTCAGAATATACTACCAGGCAATTCTATCTCTTTTTCTAACTCTTGTTTTTCGTTCTCTCCCTCCCCTTCTAGTCCCAGCGAAGTGCGCACTCTGTGGACTCAGCTGAGAAAAGACGAGCCTCATCTCTTGTACAACTTTGAAGATTTCCTGGCTCGAGTCACATCCCAGATCAGAGTCGCTCAACAAGAGAAGAGTGAGATGGAAAGTGCCTTAAGAAAGTACGACACTTGAGAGAGAGAGAGAGAAAAAAAGTTATGCATTGTCACACTGCTTACATTGTATGTATACAAATCAGAAGTGAGATTAAAATCCAGCAGCTCTTAACCACATTAATAAATGGCACTTTGTTAAAACACATCAATCAGTATCAGCCCCACATCTTTTGGTATGTAAGTGCTTGAGAGCTGGTGTGATATTTACTGCCTGCAACTAAGTGGCCTTAAACTTAAAAACGTAAAAGAGATGCACTTTACAGTAGATGTATACTGAGCTGGCTAGAAAGAAAGCATTTCTAAAAGAACAACAGATCGCTTGCTGTCATGTGTTGCCTTGCTCACTCTTCTGGTTGTGTACAATGCTGTAGTCAGATGTTTATGTTTCCTTGTTGATGTACAGCATGACGTATAACTGTGTATGAATTGAGCAATCTGGTAGTTCGGGTTACAGTCCCTTTTGTCTTCTGCAGAAGTGTGAAAACCACAGGTGCATTTATCTGCCTTTAATATCATGTTGACATGCTGACATGAGGATCGTGTAGTACTGTGACCAAGGACGTAATGTAGAACTCGGGGGATTGAAAAAATATATAGATAAAAGATGCAGCTTTTAATTAAAGTTAGCACTGTCGCCTTGCACCGCCAGGGTCCGGGTTCGATCCCCGGCCAGGCTCGATTCCCGTCTCTGTGTGCATGGTGTTTGCATGTTCTCCCCGTGCTTGGTGGGTTTCCTCCGGGTACTCCGGTTTCCTCCCACAGTCCAAAGACATGTAGGTAAGGCTAATTGGTGGTCCCAAATTGCCCGTAGTGTGTGAATGAGTGAGTGTATGTGTGTGTGTGTGCCCTGCGATGGATTGGCACCCTGTCCAGGGTGTACCCTGCCATGTGCCCTAAGTCTCCTGGGATAGGCTCCAGGCCCACCGTGACCCTGTATACAGGATTAAGCGGTATAGATGATGAGTGAGTGAGTGATCTCTATTTTTTTAACCCTTATGTGCCTGATATGCTGTGTTTAATTTATATATGAGGTGAATATAGGTAGACAAATGTTTGTTTCCTTTTTAACAGGAAAGCCGCTACACACAGTGGTGAAATCCAGCAGTTGTACGAGGAAATGGAGCAACAGATAAAAAATGAGAAAGACCGATTGAGTCACAAGGTGAAAAAAAAAAAAAGCAGATAAATATGATTTGTCATTTTAACTGCCATCATCATACCCAATTTGTATTGTGTATTACGATTTGTTTTGTATCATAATTTAATAAGTATCCAGCTTCAAAAGAAAAAAAAGTATAATAATAATAATTAATAAATAAATAAATAAATTTATAAATAGAAATAAATATTTTTATATATTTTTGCAATTGTTTTTGCTATATATGAATAATAAGAAATATACAGCAAAATGTTTTATTTATATATTTATTTATATTTTATATTTATTTATTATTATATTAAAAAATTAAATAAATATAAATATATAATAAACAAAATTAGCAAATAATTTGCTCCTGCAACACATGATGAAATTTTTTTTTGGAAAATGTTAAATTTCTTTTAATGGAGTCAGAGATGTCAAACTATCCATGTATCATGATACATAACTGAATTGTTTTTTACATTTTGTTTAAATTTGTAAGCACTACCTTATTTGCAAAGTTCTCCTTTTAGAACATCCTCTATAGGATTGCAGTTTCTTTATGAACACAGTGTTTCTCCTTCCTATGATGAACTTTTGTCTACATCCGGTGTCATGCATGTTGCTGCACTTTTTCAATTCATTCCTTTCAATCCAGCCATGATATGGATTTTAAAAAAAAATAGTGTATCAAAGGGATTGTTAAAGGCTATTGTTGATTTCCACTTTGTTTGGAGAGTTTTTTCCCACTCTGTATGTATACTACACTATAGAGTTGTATACAATTCAGTTATATATTTTGAACATTAAGATGTACGTTAAGATGTTATATAACAATTTTAACCGGTGGTTTCGAACACTCTGCAGGACTTCAGAAGTCAGGATCTGCAACAGCAGCTGAGCAGCAAAGAGCAAGAACTTGAGAGTCTCTTCGACAAACAAAGAAGAGTAAGTGCAGACGGGACAGATTTAGAAATTAAATGAAATAGAATGAGATGATATCCAGCAGATGTGGCTCATTTTTACAATGGAAGAAAATTCCACTATCATAATCCACAACGTTTTTTTAGATTTTCTTAGACGTGACAAAATCATTCCGTCAAATAGGGATGTAATTAATGAAACATATCTGATATGTTATGTTTTCTTCCAGTTGGAGCAACAGTGTCAAGAACTGAACAGTGAACGCCAGGAACGTCAGCGAGAGAACATGAAACTAAAAATGACCAATCAGGAGCTCTCACGCGAGCTGGAACACACCTGTAATGAGCTGTTGTTGGCTCAGGAGCAACTCGCCAGTCTACAAGAGCAAGGCATGAGACAGCAGCAAGAAAAAGAAATGTAAGCAATTGAACATTCTGATGATACCAAACACCTGCATTTTATTAACTGCCTGGTCAGGGTTCAGATGAGCTAAATCACACTACTTGTTAGTTTATTTCAGTAATGGAATCAGCTAAATTTGTTAGAAGCCATTACAGTACATGCAAACAACAATAAAAATAATAATGACATTAAAGTGTCAGGGATGTGCCATGAAGGCACTGGACTACAGCTCCAATCAGCCATTGCAGGTTGTATAAGTTTATTATGATATTAGGCGGTACAGTGGTGGAGTGGTAAGTACAGTCACCCTGCACCTCCAGGGTCCAATTCCTGTGTATTGTAATGTAATTCATGTGTATTAACTTAATTGCTGTTCCCAAATGGCCTGTGGTGTGTGTGTGTGTGTGTATGTGATAAGCATTATAGAAGATGAATAAATGTGTGTATATATATANAAATAATTCTTACATACATACATATACACATACACACACACACACATATACATATATATATATATAAAATGAATTTCAGTCCGTCTGGGGTCTGTGTGCATGGAGTTTGCATGTTCTCCCCGTGCTTGGTAGGTTTCCTCTGGGTTCTCCGGTTTCCTCCAACAGTCCAAAGGCTAATTCCTAGGCAGTTCCAAATTGCCCATAGAGTGTGAATGTTACCTAGTGTTAAATACAGTGGTCTCCACGGCCCCAGTTGGACTACAGAGGTTCCTAGATGGATGGATGAATGTACAGTATTTTAGTTATATTGTGCTGTTCTGTCACTGTTGGATTCTAAGTTTTCAGTTTTTTCATGCCTTGCATCTGTTGTGTTTTTATGTGTAAGCACGTAGCAAATGTTTCAAATTCTGTTCACAGTTTGTATGCCGGCAATATTTAATCATTTAAGAAAATCAGTACTTGCATCTACTTTCATTCATGTTCATTCCGGACATTAAAAACAACAACAACAACAATAAAAACATGCATTTTAGCCGTGAACTACTGTAAATGTAGATATTACAAGGACCGAACAGTTACATATTGGGATACATGCACTTTGAATTTATCTTCTTATTCACCCTGATAGTCTCACTCTCAATCAAATGTCTCTCAAACAGGGAGATGTACAGACTCACAGAGAAGCTGCAGACAGAGAAGCAGAACCTAGCTGAACAGTTAGACCTGCTCAGGTGAGCCTTGTGCACATACACATGCAGTACAATGATTAAAATGACTCTTTACGTCTCTCTCGTGCTACTGTACGTACATGTGACATTTCTTTATTTCTAGAGAAATGAATGAATATTTAAGAAATAAAAAAGACTCAGTGGTAAGTTCTCAAATTCTACCTTCATCTCTATTTCTACTGTATATGTTGTAAATACTATTGGGACACAACACATGTTGCTTCGGTGTATAGAAATGCAGCAACCTGAGGGAGAAATCCACCCTTGAACAGGGACAAGGCTCAAACCAACAAACCGTTCAGTCTAATAGAAAGCAGGCTACAGAAAGGTGAGAGAAATTCATCAGAACCAACATATTTGTTTTTCAGATTTTTTTTTTTTTCATTGCCTTTTTATCTCCCATCTTCCACTAGCGAGGCTGGTACAGTAGTGACTCAGCAGCCTAACAGGAAGACTTCATGTTGTAACTCTAGGCCACACTCTGCATCTGGAGATGACGGGATGATAAGAGCAGCCGAGCAAACTGCGAGTATGAGTGAGAACCCAGACCCCAGTGCAGTGGCTCCTCCATCATTCCACAGGGTCATCTCCATAGAGGAGGACCCCCTCCCACACCTGCTAGGAGAACCCTGTCCTGTCCTCCACCAGATGAATGAAGAAGAAGAAGTAGCCCAGCTTGATCTTCAGATGAGCCCCATGTTTTTCTCAAACATGTCCCTGGCCTGTGTGACCAGGGGCCAGCCATCAGGCAGGGAGGCACTGCAGAAGGTAAAAGGAGGTTCTTGTCAAATACATGCATTAAGTAAAAATGACAGTTTGTTTCTGTAACTTCACCAGCATTTTTGTATTTTGGTGCTTCCGGTATATCCAGAGTGGCTTATAAAAGTATTAAAGGTTTATATCTGAAAGAATAACATCAATAGAATAACATCACATACGTAATTAATAAGTCCTGTTAATACATTATAGTTCATTAGTACAATAGTTCAATTAATACGCTTATTAATACAAAGATGAAATTTTGTAAGGTTAAGTATATAAGTTTCCGGTAAGTTTTTTTTGTCTTCACCCTGTTTGGTAATCTGAAAGTGAATCACAGGTGAGAAATCGAAAAATTAGACTGGGTAAAGATTTGTCTTTAAAAAAACGTCTCTAGCCTGTTAGAATTCACTTAAAAGTTAAAAGCAAGTTGTTTCTTTTATAGTAAGTTATTAACTTGTATATTAGCACATACAGTAACTGTTCATAACATTACTTTTACTCAACATTTTGATTTCACTTATGGTGCAGGTTAAACTACAATCATGTATCTAAGAGCTGCAAAATTTTCATTAAATTCTATCCAGCCAGTTTTGTGTAATAAAATTAGGCCATAATTTATATTTTTATTATGTGTATTATGATTATATGTGTGTATATCTCATCTCACAAAAAAGGTGTATGCTCAGAACGTCACTTCTACTGAACAGTTTGATTTCATTTATGGCGCACGTTTAACTTGCAAGCAAATACTCGCAAAGTTTCATTAAATTATATCCCGACAAATTTTGCATGATACTGTGACAAAATCTGCCTGGACAGACATACAGACAGAAAATTGACCAGGAGACGGGTTGCGGGACCTCCCATGTACAAAACGTTAAGATATCATAGAAAGAGTGTGTACAGACAAAACCTCTCTTTTATTTATATATAGTAGAATAACACATAAGTACTAATGACGTCCGTTATTTATTTTGCATTGAATTTATGAGTTTTAAATGCATATTTTACACATCTCTCATCAAAATATTGGTTATTTGTACTTTAGTTAACTGCTTTTTAACCTTTTCCACAATGGCTACCTACAGACTGTGTTGTTCGTGCCATTTAGCCTGTTGTTTAGTGGTTACCTAAAGAGAGTGTGCAGCAGTGTTTTAGGCTTGTAGTCTTTGTAGCTCCATGTGTCGCGTCTGCTTAAACAGATCCAAAATTCTTGGAGTATTTATAGTAATACTCACCATCAACTTGTTTTGCCCGTCACCTTCGTAACTAATTGAGGTGAATCCTTGGTGTAACTTAGTGCAGCTGTCTTAGTGCAACTTGTCTCTTTTGCTTCTGATTTGACTCTCATTAATATGATGTGGATTGTCTTGGAAAATTTGATTTTATTTTAACAGCAATAATTTTTTTAGTAACTGTTTTTCTAAATGTCTTACTGTGATGTTAGCATGATGAGTGCTAACGTCTCATGAGCTAGTGGAAATATAACACCAAAATGTTTAATGAGTTTCAAGGTTTTGTTTCTCTTTAACTCTTTAACGATTTGCTCAACTTTTTGGTAGAGCACAATTTTGAGTATATCTTATTGAACTTACTCTCCTTTCAATTGCTTCAAAGAAAGAGAAAAGATGGGGACCAAATGCTCCCAAAACTTACCCCTTTCTTTCTTTCTTTATTTCGTCAGTGCATGAAGCTATATCTCGACAGAAAAAAATCTATACTGGAGCCTGGTTAAAAAAAGAAATAAATTAGCACGCTCAGTAAAACCTAACAGCTGTTTCACTTAGAATACTGCACACATCTGTATCGAACACTACCGCTTATGTTCCAGCAACGAGTTTCCACACCAAATATTGACCGTTTATTGTTTATTATTACTTACTGTAGTGCTTTTTATAGACGTTTCTTTTAATGTAGAAATGTTTTCAAACACATCATTGCATATGGCTTTTGACTTTTGTACAGTACTGTAAATAAAACAGCTGTTAGATTTTACTGAGCATGCTGGAGTATATGAGTTCTTTTGGTAACTTCGTCACACTCGCTCCTTTCTATTTTCATGCAAAACCCAGGAGTCTACATTATTGATTTTTTTTTTTTCCCATCTGAAAACTAGTCTGTCATGTAATATGTCGCTTTCTTTACAGGCATGCAAATATTCTTCTGTAATGTTATTCATTCATTAATTGTAGTGTATCTTTGTAGGGAATGGTCCTGTACATAATAATGCAGACATAATAAACTTATGTAACAAAAATACTACAAATAATATGGCGCCTAAGACTTTTGCACAGTACTGTACAGTATATATACTGTATAATAAATTTTGTTCTTATTGCCCAAAGGTAAATCAAAATGCGAAAAAATATATATATATTTTTTTTTAGTAAAGAAATATGTGAGTGTTATTCCTAACAGTTCTGTACTAACATGTTGCATATGAAATACACATATAATCATCAATCTTTAAAGTTATATTTAAGATCCTATGCTTTGCTTTATACGTGCGCAGGTACCAGTGGGGAGCTTGGTGTCAACCCCACAGCGCCTCTTTAAAATCATTCTGGTGGGAAACTCGAGTGTGGGGAAAACTGCTTTAATGCACCGTTTCTGTGATGGCCATTTTCACGCAGACACTGCAACCACTGTTGGTGAGTCTCAGCCTGTTTTTATAATCACAGTCCCCTGCTACTGTAGTTACAGCATATGATCAAAGTGAGGAGGGGAATTGTACTGTAGAAATACAAAAAAGGTAGAATGATTCACTGTATTATGATTTACTGTCTTGAAGTGGCATAAGCTTATTTAACTTCTACTTTACCTCAGTCACTTGCAAAGCGTTCTGTTCTATTATTTAACATGAACATATGCAGAGTTGAGTGTGAGCTTGTTATTAAAGACCTTGCTGAACATCATCAGAATTCATAAGCCTACTGATTTTATACCCAAAGAGGTGCTACAAGTTGTAAGTGGTTAACCACCTCTGCCTTTTCCTGTTATGCAATTCATTTTCAGAGTTTAAAAGACGATGAGTGTTAGCAATGTTCTGGTGTGGCAGCAATGTATTCATTGTCACTTCTAGATTATGTGCCACCATTTTCACAAGTTTATAATGATTTAGTCGTTTCCTCGGACGGTCCACCCACTGTGTGTGATTTGACAGGTCGACCTCACTGATACTGAGAATGACATTACAGCTTTTGTACTGTACATTGTTGCACATGGAAATGCTATGTACAGTTTATAGACATTTTTGCAGTTAGTTACAAAGTTGTTAAATACAGTAACTACCCCCCACCCCCCCGCGCCCCTTCCAAATAAAGGATCACATTAAATTATTTAGGAGTAGAATCCCTGCCCAATTTCCTTCATTTCTTTTCCTGCCTCATGGCCATGATTTGATTATGTACTTTTTTGGTAAGGCGTAATTATTTATAATCTGAGTGTGGCCATTACTGTAATACTGTAATGTAATACTTCTGTTTCCACCTAAGGCATTGACTACAGTGTGCGGACTCTAAATCTGGGGGACAGTCATGTGGTTGTTCAGGTGTGGGACACTGCAGGACAAGAAAGGTGAGCCCTTTAGTTAACTTTGAACCATTTGCTTTAAAGTCATTTGCATAAATAAGGCCTTTTTACAGTATAACATTCTGTGACTGCTTTTTTAAAACAGTTTATAAACTTTTAACACAAAGTTTGGCAATTAATATGGAAAACTGTATTAGTATTTTTCTACATTAATATAATATAATATAATATAATATAATATAATATAATATAATATAATATAAGATCTCCAATCTTTTGGTGAGGCTTTACACTAGATTTTGGAGTTTGGCTGTGGGGATTTGTCTTCACTCCTCCACAAGAGCATTATTAAGGTCAGGTACTGATGTTAGATGGAGAGCCTGGGGTGAAGTGATGTTCCAGTGTATTCCAAAAGTGTTCAGTGGGTCAAGGTCAGGCCTCTGGGTACAGGAGCATTGTCATGCTGGAACAGGTTTGAGCCTTTTCGTTCCAGTGAAGGCAAATCTCAATGCGACAACATATAAAGACGTTCTGCACAATCATCTGCTTCCAACTTTGTAGCAACAATTTGGAAAAGACCCACATATGGGGTACGATAGTAAGATGTCCATAATCTTTAGTTATATAATGTATTTTTATTTGTATCACTTACTGGCTAAATTTAACATGTTGTGTTATATACTAAATAGCATGTACAATCTGTCGATAAATTATAATGATCAGAGTAGTACTGTAAGTAGCTCTTTTATACAGTACAAGCAGCCACCTAAATTGGACATTTGAGAAAAATCTGCAAACATCAAGATGCAGATATTCATCCTGAACATCCTTCCAGTACTTACTTACTACTTGACTTTATATTATACAGTTGTAGAAGAGTAATGATTTATACAGTATATTCTCATGATTTAGTCACCAGAAGAGGGTGAATAAAAATCTTTATTTGATTGTAGATTTTATATTTTGCCTTATTTTCTATTGCCATTTGCCAAAATTTCATTGACTATAGTATCATACTGTATATGGTTGTGTATCTTAGCAACAATACAGAGATGCAGTTTGTCTTGTTTTTTTTTTTCTTCTTTCCCCCAGATTTCGAAGCATCACTAAGCAGTTTTTCCGCAAGGCTGATGGCGTGGTAGTGACCTATGACATCACTCAGCATGACAGCTTCAAGGCTGTACGCTCTTGGTTGGTGAGCATACAGGAAACGGTTGGGGGCTCGATTCCCATCATGCTTCTGGGCAACAAATCGGACAGGGAGAGTATGAGACAGGTAGCAACTGCAGAAGGAGACATGCTTGCTAAGGTAAAGCATTAAACAGTGAAATAACAAAGTACTTTCAGAGATTAATGCCTTAAAATATAAATCATGATTTCCCGTCATGTCTTACAGGAAGCATGCTTGTTGTTCTATGAGTGCAGTGCGTATACAGGCGACAATGTGCTAGAGGCCATGGTACATCTAGTCAGGTAAAACTGAACAGGAACACACCTTCTGATTGGTCAGAAGGTGTTGATTAATTAATTGCATCACAGGATTATTTTTAATGAGTTATAATGTAATACTAATTAAAAGCAAATATAGTATACTATACAGTATATATATATATATATATATACTATACAGTGTATATATATATATATATATATATATATATATATATATATATATATATATATATATATATGTGTGTGTATATATATATATATGTATATATATGTATACAGTGTATATATATTATGTTTTTATGCAGAAAAATGTTTCATTATTAATAGAGTAAGGCTTTATTTAAGAACATCTTTATGAAGCATCTATGGAGTTAATTGGTTTTCTACTACTGGAAAGTCTTTAGAGCATTTCAAAGCTGCAAAACAAAGAATAAAGGAAGGACTAGTATGGAAATGACTAACAAAATCGATGAATTGAACTTACATGCCATGTAGATGTTTCATAATAACAATTTAAAGTATGTACATTCGAACTCTGCTTCCTGTCGAAGTCTACCTACTGTAGTCATTGATTAATTTCATGGAACAGCGAACCTGTGATGAGATGAAGTGTCTCATTCCTTAATAACTGACATCACTTTCTGTATTTTTCCTGTAGCGGCTTTAATCAGAGTGATGTACAGTATGTAGTTCATATTGCAAACCACAGCTGAATATGTAGTGGCCATAACAGGAAGATGTGGGCGTAGAGAATTTATTGTGGTTTGTTTTTTGTGTCTTATGAGCGAAAGTGTAAAACAGCTGATGTATTTATATCAATTAAGGTAACACGAATTCTTCAAACTGGAGGGAATCCAGTTATTTGGTGTGAATGGTGTTGTGAAACTGAAAGCACAGATACTAAAATAAATCGACAGCAATCAGTGAAAGGCCGTAGGATAGCAAGCTAGGAAATACATCTTGTGTGTTTTTTCAGTCAAGATGTATTTCTTAGTTTATAATGAATTTAGGTAATGAAATGGACTCTTTATACTGTATAAGAGCTGTAATATGGACTGTTGGATTTGAATTGAACCTGTAGTTTGTCCTTTTCCAGACGGATGAAAATGTCATAGTTTAAGAGACTAACATACGATCGTTCTAAAAGCAATCAGATTATCTCAAAGAACTCTGCTGTTGTACTGATTATGTTGATTTGACTATAATCCCTCAGTGCATTTTATTGTGTCATTTGTATGTTTTTAGCATAACCATTTACTATCGCTTATAACAAGAATGATACATCCTGTAAGATCTAAGCAACTTAGGGCAGGTCTTTTTAAATTCTCTGTAGTCAATGACTTTAATTTTAAAAGAAAAAAAAACAAGACAAGTCCACAGACATCCCCAGTGCAATTTTTTTTTAAATGAACATTTTTAAATACTACTTTTACTATTCCAACATGCACATTGTTTTTTGTCTATTAATTGTATGGAGTATTTATCCCTCAAGGTTACATATGGAACATTTTCATAATAACATTACCCTAATGTATAAGCATATCATTGTTCGGGTTAAATATATTCAAAGAGACCCCTATTGCTCCCAAGAAAAAAGTGATGCACTCTTTTCTGGTACCTTTCTATGGGAGCCAGCATGAACCTTTTCAGCAATTTGAGCTACAGTTGCTCTTCTATTAGATCAGACTACATGGGCCAGCCTTCATTCCCTATGTGAGCCAGGGCCGCCCATGAGCCTGTTGCCGGTTCATCGATTTTCCTTATTTTGGACCATTTTTGATGTGTTCTAACCAATTCGGATTGGGAACATCCCACAAGCGCCACAGATTTGGTGTTTCTCTGATTCAGGTGTCTAGCCATCAGATTTTGGTACTTGTTAAAGTCACTCAAATTCTTATACTTGATGGAAGATAAAATATCTTCAGAGATAAAATGTTCACTTGCTGGCTAATATATCCCACCCATTTCCAAAGGCCAATGTAATTAGAGATGCTAAAAGTATTCTACTGTGACAAGTGCCAAATTGTGATGGGTGATGTGAGGGAGCACGTCCAAAATTGCAGATCTTGTGGGATGTTTCTAGTCTGCAGTGGTCAGGACCTAACAAAAGTAGTCCAAGACAGAAAACCAGTAAACCGCAGACAGGGTCCTGGATGGCCAAGGCCCACTGAAGCGTTTGGGGAGCACGTGAACGAGAAGACTGGCCTGTGTAATCCAATCCAATAGAAGAGCTACTGTAGGTCAAATTGTTGAAAAAATGCTGGTGTCCGAACACACAGTGCGTCACTGTTTTGGTAGTAAAAATGAGTGGTCATAATGTTATGGCTGATCGGTGTATAGTTTGTGTTTTGTTTATTTATTATTATTATTATTACTTATATCTTGTTTATTCATCTGTCTTTATGTTGAATCAGAGTACTGAAGGAGCAGGAGGACAAAGATTGGGAGAACACAGTACGGCTGGTGAATCAGCCAGTGAAGAAGAAAACCTGCTGCATGTGAACACACACACACACACAGAGGTATATTAAATGTGTAGCATAGAACAAAGAGTGCTGGAGGTGAACAGCTAAGCTGTAATTAGAAAACATTATCTGAAACTAATCCATCTGTTATGCTCTTTGCTTTCCTTATGCAGCTGTTGCTGGTTTAACAGACTGACGCTGAAAGTGTTTTCCACTCGGGTCTATGGACTCGATATGTAGTACATTCTGTGTATAAATCAAATACAGTGGAACCTTGGATTACGAGCATAATTCGTTCCGGAAGTGGACTCGTATTCCAAAACACTCGTAAACCAAATCATCATTTCCCATAAGAAATAATGAAAACTCAAATTATTCGTTCCACAGCCCCCCCCAAAAAATACATAAAAATAATTAATACAATCTATAAAATGAAAATAAAACAAATGAATCTGCACTTTACCTTAAAAAAAAAGTACAAATAAATCCCGACAGATAAGTGTTTTCGTTGGTGCGCACAGGCGCCGTGTGTATGTGTGTGTGTGGGGGAGGTAACAGAGTGACGCTCGGTGTCAAAATAAGAGTCGCATGTGTGAAGCATGATATTCGGCGCTCGTAAACTAATACTTGCTCTGTTTCCGAATAAAAAATTATTAAAAATCTTTGCTCGGTTTGCGGAACACTCGTAAACCACGTTACTCGCAATCCGAGGTTCCACTGTACAACTACATGCAGCATAAGATCTACTCACCACCATGTGTCAGCTGTGATGAATGAGCATAAGCCGGGATGAAAGTAACACACCTGTGATTTTCTAAAGTTTGGAAATATTTTGTTAAATTTTGAGTTATGTACTAAATTATTAGTGTTGTAAATATGTGTTTTTTTTCTTCTTCTATATTATCATGTGTAAATAAATCAATACTTGGGTGATAAATGTAATAAACTAAGATTCACAAATAATTTTCACATCTCAGATTTATTTTCCTCTTTCCAGATTCCAAAATTCCCAACAAATGTTTGCATAATTTTTGAACTTTTGGCCAAAGACACATGTAAGAAACTAAAACCCTTGAAAAGCATAATGAGAAATAAACCATGCCACTTACAATATACATCATTCAACCAAAAAATTTATGATAATAATAAATAATTAATTAAATAATAATAAAAAAAAAACTGTTAAAATGTTAAATGCGTTTGGTAATAATAAGGAGTAAATAAAATAATTCTTAGACTTCTTTCTCTCTCCTTCCTGTCTCCTATTAGAATACTTTGCATTATACATTACCTTGTAGATTACTGTTCAACACTTTACTTGCTTTCATGCTTTCTCACTAAAATGAAGGACAACTAAGACATTCTCAAGGTCATTGACAGTTACATTCAGAGTGATGCTCTCTCTCACAGACGGGTAGTTTTGCAGAACTGGAGGACTGATGACATTTCTGCTCTTTGCACGTGATTCA
Organism: Clarias batrachus; assembly: GCA_003987875.1. NCBI lineage: Eukaryota > Metazoa > Chordata > Actinopteri > Siluriformes > Clariidae > Clarias > Clarias batrachus. The sequence goes on from QMIH01000314.1 coordinate 101,182, forward strand.
CACTGGGCTCACATTTCTGCTGGTGGTTTCTCCTGTTTGGTCGGAGCATGTAGCAGCCTCGTGCGTCGTTCTCTGCGTGGCCGAGCTGGTGGGGAGAATCTCCCTCTGCTGGAATCCTACCGCATCTTGTAGTCGTGAGAAATCGCTGCATCACAAAGTTGCCCTTTGAAATCCAGCTCAAAGGTGAAGTCCAAGTCACGCTAGAAGAAAAACACTTAAATGAGAGCCTCAGTGGATTTTTGTTTTCCATCTTTTGTGTCAGTCACAAGCTTTTTCAAAGGCATCTAGAACATCTACAAATCTTGGAGGGAAAATGCTGACTGAAGAAAAAGAAATTTTTGTTTTTCCTTGCTGTCAAAGATGTAACATAAAAGCAAGCGCACGAGCAATCTAATTGTTATCCAATATATTTTCGCAAGAAGTGTCGTTATTAACCAAATTTACCAGCATGCCTTCAACTTTCATTATTCACGACTTGTAAAATAGTGTGTGATTTAAAACGTTATGCACTCACTCATCGTCGTCTATACTGCCAATCCATACTCACACTCATTCATACACTGCAGGCAATTTGTGAACATCAATTAGACTAATGTGCAGGTCTTTAGACTGGAAAACCCATCAAGCACGGGTAGAACATGCAAACTCCATGCACACAGACGGGAATCGAACCCGGACCCTGGAGGTGCAAGGCGACAGTTCCAACCACTACACCACCATGCCGCTACACATTATGCAATATACTGTAAAATGTTCACACCATGTACAGTAAGACCATTTAACCCCCTTAAAATTAATATTTTGGTTTGGCAAACTGAAACTAAAACAAAACCCAGATTCTTATTCAATAAACATTTCCGTTTATAATAATTTTACCCAGAAGAAATCACTCCAGATAAATGTCTCCAGTATTAATGGGACAATAAGAGGTTAGTTGATCTCCCGTGCAAGAAAATATGGCAGTTGATGGCAACTGATTTTAATTGTTAAAAATTCTTAAAACAACCCGTGTTGCATGTTTTTTTTTTTTTTTGTTTTGATTTTTGGTGCACGTGTAAAATCCCAGGAACACTCATTGGTATAATCCCCGTAACTGTGAATGCTCACAATGTGTTTGTGTAAATTGGTGGGCAATGTGTCTCAAGGTGACCTGTTACAATTTCTCTGGAAAAAGGCTGCTTCTAAGTGGCGGATGCATGTCTTCAAACAATTATACAAGTAAAACACTGATGACGGAAAAAATCTTAAAATAAACAGCATGATCAGCCAAATCTGTCACATGGCGTATGTGTACGATAGGAAACACTAGTTGGCCTACAGTGACACTGTACTTCTGGTTTGACAGGAGTGTCATACTTGTAATGTTAATCTATTCAGTAAGAGATGCTCATGCGTACAATCGTAATTGATGTATGCACTCTGGGTGTGGCACTGGACTGCAGAGATTATTACAAGATTTTTGCTTGGTTTACTCAAACCGATAATGGATAATGGAATGGTTTTTGACTCCCATGTCTGGTCTCCAACTAGAATTTTGTCTGCTGTGGGGAAATAATACTGTGACCTTGCATGATTGATTTTTTATGCATGAAATTGGTCTTGAATCACATAATGCATATGTGAGAAACAGCCTCTACGTGTCCAGTTTTGATGCTAAATCCTCAATATCGCCTCATTTCACCGTCATTTCTCTCGGTGTTCTCTCACTCACCTCATTTTTTTCATTGGGCTTAACGGCGATGCTTCCCAGTATCTCCTCCCCTCTCCTCACTGTCAGGTAATCTTCTAGGTAAAACACTGTCTGCTTCCAGTGAGTACTTGGAGCATCGGGGGCTGAGGATGTGAGAGGCAAATAGGTATCATCTACTGTATATGTGTGAGTTTATTCAGCAATCAGGAGAAAGAAAAAGATGATTGTTTATGATCGATGATTGATTGGTGCACTTGGACCTGTGGAGAAGCCGGTCTTCTTGTGACACTTGGTGAACTCGATGTTGAAGTAGGTGACAAGAGCGTGGATGTAGTCATTTCTCTGGATCTGCAAGCAAAAGGCTGAGGTGAAGGTCAGATCCTCCAACTTTACCGTGTAGATGTCCACCTCCTGCAAAGCACACAGGCGTACACAGCCAGATAATAAAACTCATTTTAGCATGCTGGATTTACTTTTAAAAATATACAGTATGTTTTATATAACCGACAGCTCTGTGGCTTCAGGTTTAGGTCAAAACATGGGTATGGAACGCTACCCTTTCCCTTGCCTGTGATCATTAAATAAACAGCAGCTTTAAAAACATTTAAAAAAATTTTTTTTACAGTACTTCCTTGTTCATGTCATTCAGTGAAGATGACGAATAGAAGATACACTATTCTTCATTTCAGACACTTACTGTATGCTAAAGGTGTTTTATGACCTGGAGAGGCACTGATGCTGAAATTCTACTATTTTAATTTGTCTGGTCTCCCTTATTCTTATCTCTCCTCCATTCTGCATTTGGAATAATGAATGGATGCTGTGATGCCACAAAAAGCAAATCACGTCATGCTGCTCTTCTTTTGTGCAAATCACAAAAGATCCATTTTTGCTCGCACCAATAAACTGGTAACACGTTCACACCTGCACCTGAAAATACAGAACCTTTTTAAAATTTCTTACATTATTCAGTCTTGTTTGACACAGCTGGATTAAGCCCTTGCTTAATCTATAACCGAGGATGCAGTGGACTTTTATTCTTTTAGACTGTCCAAGCTCTTGCCTCACCGTCTGCTCTCTGCAAAAAGCAATCACCTTTCAAAGCTTCAACTTGCAGACTTTTACTGCCCCCAGTGCCAACAGTACTTTAGCATGAACTTTAGCAATGAACAGGTCGAATACATTCTGAAACTAATGTCTGTACTACTTCTAAACTGGATATGTCACTAATTTGATATTGAATCTTGCTTGGAAATGGTGAGTCAGAAAAGAATCTACACACTGAACACTACTCCCTAGCACTGAGTCCACAAAATCATATTTTGGTTTCTGCATGAACAGCAGACGAGATGAGACCAGATCAGCACTCAGTCTTCAGAAAGTCTCTTAATGATCCTCAGTCCATTACGTAACACTCACACAACATGTGTCCTGAGGTAGCACCTAGTCAATCTGCTCTATGAATCAGATGAGGACTTTGACCAAAAAAGATCAACACTCATACTCACGTTCTCGTATTACGTCTGTCAACCCACACACTCGTGAACACAGAATATTCCTACCTTAATCAGGCAGGAGTTGGTCACTACTTGTTTCGGGTCCACGATATCCACCAGTGGTTCCATCATGGCGACGTTGCGAATGCAGGTCATGTCGAAACCGTAAACGTTCTCCCACCCTAGGAGTCAGTTGGACAGACAGTCATTACTATGCAAGGAATGAAACACTTGCGGGTGCTGGTGCTGTATAGCTGTCTTGATGATTTGTCTCTGGTTTTTTGTGCTGTTGACTTTCTCGATGGCATCCGCTTTTGTTCTCCCTGTATCATCCGTTTTTCTGTTTTGGTTCACTGCCATTTCTATTTTGTTCAGCGTCGCAGAGCCTTTTGTTATATTACCTGCTGTTATCCTGTTTCTCTGTTCTGTTCGTCAATACCGTTATCATTATAGTTCCTATTCCCAGTCATAGTTTAACCATAGTTTTAATGATTGTGTTTGTTTTGAGTACAATGTTTCAGCTTCACTAGAATAAACAACAACAACAGGGTTGTGATGCCAGGCTGGGCATGCCAGCATTTGGCTTTGATCTTTTTCCTGAGTTCTTTCCTGAGTTGCTGAGACTCATGCTTGAACTAAGTGCCTGTGACGGGCTAGAATCTTTTCTACAGAGCCAGTTTTGCAGGGTGAGCTTGGCCGATCCTAAGCCAGTTGAGTGGCAGTGGGCACACTACCCATTTACGGGCATGTTTATGCATTCCAGTCTAGGAAATAGAGTGGAGTTTATGCAACTAATGAAAAGGTTGTTTCATTTAAAAAGGTAAAAGTCCCTCTAAGAAACTTTTTTTATGAGGGAATCTACTATACCTGAAGCAATGGCTGCTGAGTAGGCAGGAGCAACAGAGTGCATAGGTACTGCACAAGGTGGTTCTGAGCCTGACAGTGCAGAGGCCCAGGAGGAGGCCGAGAACACAGCTCTGCTCCAAACCATGCTGCCGGATCAGGATCCTGTGGAGGTTGATGAAGTGGCCTCCCACTTCAGGTATGAATCATTATCTGTTCCATGTTATGAGATGCCTGAATCATGTCCCGTACCACTCTGTGTGATCCCTGAACTATGCTATGTTCTTTTCTGCCCAAGATGCACCCTGTCTTTCCCAACTAGCACATGTCCCAGCTAGACCATGTACCATCCCAACCAAACCCTGCTGTGCTTTCTGGTGGCAAAGACACTTTGCTGCCTCCCATGGCTGGCTTTTACATTGTGCTTTTACCACCGCTTGGCTTTGAGGCTGTAATGGTCACGCATTGTCTCACTTGAGAGCATCAGGCAGGTTCATCACTACTTGGCTTCAGGGACACTTTGCTGCTACCACTGCCAGGATTTGGGGACACCATGCCAAAAGCTCAAGAAAGAGTGCCTCTTGTTCCGTCCCAGTACTTGGGATGTGCCAAACTCCAGATTCAACCCAGTGCCTGTGTCAAGATCCATCCAAGTCAAGCTTTGGCCCAGTACCCATACCAAGGCTTGGCCCTGTGCCAAGCTTCAGCCCTGCGTCTGCGACAAGCCCTGGCCCAAAGCTCACATCATCCCGACCAAATGACTCTGCAAAGCTTCACCCTACCGTACTGTACATGCCAAGCCCCCACTCAGTCATCATGCTCATGCGGTTTATGATGGAGAATGCAGCTCTGTCTCTTTACTGGCTCGGCTTAGGAGGAACCAACATGGGAGGGTGGAACGGCTGCCCTGGACCTCTTGTTAGGCACGTCATGAGCCGCGCCTTTGGGGTGGGGGCATTCTGTCATGATCCTCCCATATTTGATCCCTGGTTTTTGTGTTGTTGACTTTTGTGATCTACAGTATTAATCTCTTGTGTTGGAACTTGTCCCAGACTTCAGATCCCAGCCTGCTCTTCACCACTAATATTGTCCGACTGTGTTCACCTGCTAAAACCCTTGTTGACTTTTATTAGTTTGTCCATTCTGGTCCTATCTGTCTCTGTCGTTGTTCTTTCTGTAACTGTTACCCAGTTTTGGTTTACTGCTGTTATTTTCTTTTAATAGAGTTTTCGAACGTCCATTTATGATGACACAGATCGCACAAGCACATCACTTACAGTGATCTGAATTACAGTCATACATGATGTTCTGGGAAACAAATAAGAATTTTCAGCAGTGCTCTGGTACACATCCATTATCAACAAAGTGTAGGTTAAAGTAACAGTAGCAAACGTGAAAGCAGAGTGGAGCAGGAGAAGGAGAGGAGGCGCGAGCACTTGTGTAATGTGTCAATGTGTGAAATACGGATGCTTTGGCAGAGTCCTCAGTTCTGAGCATATGCTATAAGTAGGTATGATGATCTGATTCCATCTGTTTGACATCCACTGAGAGAACCATTGAAATATAACAAATAAAAATTAATCATCATCATTGCTTCTTTTTTTATAGGAATTGGCACATGGCTGAATTGAGAAAATAAAAATACATCCAAACATCCCGTTCTTGAATTGACTTGTTCTTAAATGAGTTAACTATTAAAAATGCTCTGGATCATACGGTGTATTCCCGTTAGGTATGTTTAGCTCTTTGCAAGAAGGAATGTTTTCCCCAAGGCTGAGAGCCTGTATAGTGTTTAAATGTTAAACTGGATATGTGAAAGTGATCTCACGGACTGTACGTCCACATGGAATGAGATGGATAAATGAAAAGAGTGGGTGCCATCGATGGTTTTTGTTACAAGCCAGAGCACCATGAGGCATTCTGAGAACAAGAAACTGACACCATCTGTTGTGTGTGCAAGGAGACATCACTGTCCCCTCTCTTCCCAAACATTTCATTAGTTATGTTTTTTAGTTATGGGTTGTTTTATCTCCTCTGATTTGTGGTTTTCTTGCTTAGTAAACAAGCCCAGCTTAAGAGCTCATGCTGGATAAATAGTTCCTCTGGACAATGGACAAAAGTTCCTCTAGACAACCCTTAATTAGTGAGAAACCCTACTGTAGTTTGACCCAAAATCTGATTAGGGAATCTCTATCTGGCTTGATTTTATTCATGCATTAATTAAATGGTGTACTGGGTTTGGTGTGTGTGTGTGTGTGTGTGTGTGTGTGTGTGTGTGTGTGTGTGTGTATATACTTACAGTGGATTTTAAAGTCTTTGTATTGTCTATCCTCTATGGCTACCACATATAGTGTTGCTCTATCTGGGAACATGAACCCTCCAGGCTTCTGAAAGAGGTCAGCATCATATCACTTATGTCACTGAAAAGTTATGATATTTATTTCACACAACTACTATATCAAAGTACCATTATACAACAAGTAGTTCCGACTGAGTGATCTCATTGGACGAGAGACTATTTAGGATTCACCCCCGTAGACGTAAAAGTTTGCTGATATTCTAAAGTGGAATAAGTGGACATACAGAAAGAGAGACTTTGCAAGGACTGTCCACCACCTCTATGGTTTATTCTCTTCAACCGTTTAGCTACATACAGTAGTACTGGTAAAGATTTAAAACTACTAACTGTCGGTTGCCAAGTGTGCCATTCATGGAAGGATTATGTATTGCAAAAGCAAAATAACTGGTTAAATAAATAAGCAAATCATAATCTGTTGATAATAATTAGTGTTTGTGGAGCTGTTGAATAAAAGCAATATCATATGCCAGGTTGTTTCTACCGTACGGTCGCATCACATCTGTGCTGATATTCACTACAACAGCACTCCATCTAGGGTGATATTGCTTAATTGTCATATTTATTAACTCGCAATCCCTCTTTTGTGCACAAAACACCCTCATCACTCTGATATATGCAGCAAATATTTGACTTCAACTGGATTTTCTGTAATGATTCACTGTAATTACAGAAATCTCAGTTAGTTTGACAATCATACTGTATACATCAGATATATAGATATACTGTATAAACCTTTAACAGTATCTAACTACATAATCACTCACTGTCCATGTTTACATGCAAAGATTTAAATCAGACCAAATAAATACAATCTCATTTTCATTCATACAGTGGCGAGAAAAAACATGTGAACCTTTTGGAATTTTATAGTTTTCTGTATTCATTTGTAATACAATACATAAATGATCGGAAAGTTCTTTTGGACGGAGCATGGTTCACATAAGCGTCGTCTTCTTGTGCATATTCCGCTCAAGCTCATTTTCTTAACGAGACTCCAGGTATATGCGAATGCAATTAGCTTTTATGAGGTCATTAACTCAAGGATTCACATGCTTCTTCCATTAGCACTAAGCATTTTTTTTTTACAGTTTATTCTCAATAAAGACAAGAAGAATCTGAATTGTTTGTTATTATTTTGGCACATTATATTTGTCAATACAAATATAATTAGACTGACTTTGATGAAGATCAGATCATATTTTATGACAGATTAATGCAGAAAAAACATGAAATTTCAAAAGGTTCTAAACTTGCCACTTTATGCAAGTTAAACGCAATCTGGCCCAGTTATCTGAATGCATGGAGCATGCTTTATTGAGAAAATTGAAATAATAAGTAACATATGAATCAGGTGTGTCCAGCATTTTAATCATTAATCTATGAGTTTAAAAAAAAAAACTGAGCTAAATTTAATGCTCTGGAATCATTGTGACCACAGTAAGGTTGCCCAACGTTTTAATTGTCATTGCTCATCTCAATACACATTGTTTAATTAAAGAAAAAATAAATGTTAATGAAAGCTTAGACAGTAAGTTAGAATCTCAAATCAAATAAGCAAAATTGTCCAGGAATTGATCGGGGACTGAATTGGGAAGAAAAATTAGTTGGGAAAAAAAAAAAGCCTAGGCATGAGGAGCACATCAGGCCAAGCCAACATGCACAGAACACATAAGCGGATTCAGATAGACAAACTAGTCACGCACAAAGGCTTAAAATGGCTATTATTCTTGTACTTAATAAATTACTGAAAGCATGTTAACTCATACTGTTCAACAGAAATTTCATTCAGATTGGCCTCAATTGCTATACACTACACACTACTGTACGTGATCATTTTGGTCACTCCTGATACAACTACAGCATCAGTGGACTTATTTAACTGCTGTGTGCGGACATACAGTAGCTACTAACCAGCCATTTGTCCCTGGCGTAAATGACCGTCTTCAGCATGGACTCGTAAAAAAGGCAATATCCCATCCATTCAGAAACAATAATGTCCACCTGATCCACAGGCAGTTCTGTCTCCTCCACTTTCCCTTTAAAGATGGTAATGACTGCAAGAGCAAAACACACATATACACAAGAGATACACATTATGCAAATGATGTCGAGTCTGTGTTACAATTATGTAAAGCCTTTGTGATATAAAGGTTAGCTGAACTGATTTCACCCTCTGCGAAATTAAATGGAGAAGAATAGGAAAAGAATACAGTGAAAGTTTATGCATGAAATCTGATCTCCTTTTTTGAAGTTCAAGGTCAGCTTGCGCTGGACTCCATTTATTTTGTCTGCCAGTTTTGTCTGACAAGCTGCCAGTCTCCCTTTACTAATTGCAAAGCAATACGGTGCTGAGAGACTAGTGTGTGTGTGTATAAGCACACTGCACTGATTCTTTTCCTGTTGACTCAGGCTTTACCCGCCACTGTATTAATCAGGACTGATTTAAACAACCCTGTCACACCACAGAATGTGAGTAAGGAAATGACTGCTTTCTCCTGGGTAACAGAACACTCACTCACTCACTCATCATCTATACCGCTTCATCCTGTATTCAGGGTCACGGGGAGCCTAGAGCCTATCCCAGGAGACTTAGGGCACATGGCAGGGTACACCATGGACAGGGTGCCAATCCATCGCAGGGCACAGACACACACACATACACTCACTCATTCACCCACTACGGGCAATTTTGGGAACACCAATTAGCCTAACATGTCTTTGGACTGTGGGAGGAAACCGGAGTACCCGGAGGAAACCCACCAAGCACGGGGAGAACATGCAAACTCCATGCACACAGAGACGGGAATCGAGCCTGGCCGGGGATCGAGCCCGGACCCTGGCGGTGCAAGGCGACAGTACTAACCACTACAGTGCTAACCACTACACCACCGTGCCACCGGGTAACAGAACACTGTTTGCTTAATTGCAAGTACAGTATATCACACTATTTCTCTTAATAATAAAAAAAAATCTGCGTCCTTAAATAAAGCAGATAAAGCCGTAGAACTGTATTTCAGTTAGGTATGCATAATAGTCAATACTGAAATGATGAACATACAATCCTGTATATATCCAGAGCTTCACAATTAATGATTCACTTGCCAACATAATCTACTGTATAGTCAAGTTTGCACAAACAGAGACGAGGTTTCCTTAACAATTTTGGTGAGATTAAACACATTTTTGCTTTTGTGCTATATCTTTTTTAGCCTGGAGCTGAATAAATTTTTAAGTACACTACCTTTTAACATTAAATGTACAAGAGGTATGCAAGTCAAACCAGGATTTTTGATTGTGCACCATAAGAAAGTTCTAATATACAGTATATTTCTCTTTATAATAACTTATCTCAGTGCTTCATTAGTGCTTGGACAGAATCACGGTAGAACATTTTCTCAGCATGCCAGAGCCATGATTAGACTGCCTGCTTCATTTCGTCTGAAACACTGGCCTCCCAGGAACTCCCTAAATGGCACAAACAGGTGGAAATGGCTTGGAGCGATTGTCAGGTCCGTGCAGGGGGTTGTACAGTAAAAATAACTCCCAGTCAAGATTCTGTAACATGCAAGTGGTGTTTATGGATGATTGTGTGTACAGTTCTCTCAGACAGATGCGTTTCTTCCATCGATTTTCAAGGATCAGACGTTCCACACGCTGAATGTTCTTGTGAATGGATGCAGGGAGCTCCAAGCCACCTCTGTCAGGATCGTCATTCGTGGACTAACAGCCCTTTTCTACCATTCAAATGTTTTACTGCAGCTAAGAGTCTCATTACCATGCTGTGCTTGAAGTCTCTAAATGGTTGTTGTTGTCTCCATGTGAGCTGCCATACAGGTATATGTTTTTAACCCCCCAAAATTTTATCACGTTAAACAACACAATAAGTTTTTACACAAGATGGTTAGCTTTTACCAGGTGTTTAGATTAGATGATTTTCTCTGAGTTCTCAAGAAAAAAAAAATCCATCCTTCATTACAGGTTCCGGTTTGACTTGTATATCCCATGGTATCCCTGGTATAAATATAACATTATTAAAACACACACACAGAACACAAAACGGTTTCACCAAACTGTGCTAATTCTGCATGCCTACTGGAAATCACAATGCTGAGACTTGAATGTGTGAAAAATTGAGTCCTCTTGTGTTAGGGCTGTTTCTATAATTATTAGGCTTTGCTGTATTCTACTGTGGCATGATGGTGTTATTCAATGCCAATTATTGTGGGTGGAATCCTTTCTGCAAAATTGAGACAAATTTCAAAGCCTAACAAAACCTGTTGCTGATAGATGAGTATTTGCACATTTGCCTACTTTTTATGTGGATTTTAACTGTAGCCTTTTAGCCTTTTTTTCATTTTCTCATGCAGTTAACAACACTTTTTTTTTTTTTGAACGGTTGTTCTAAATGTTCTTTAAAAAACCTCTGCCCCAAGTCCTATATGACAAAACATGTCTAACTTGTAGGCCATTTCAGTAATCAGAATGAGGTGCCAAAGTCCTTATGTGTTATTTTAATGCATTGTTTAAATGAAGCTCTCAATGTGAGCTGCCATATACTGTATATTTTTAACAAAATGCTTTAATCACATTACATAACACAATTTTTTTTTTTTTGTTACAAAGGATGGTTAGCTTTTACCATTGTCCAGGTGATTGGATTTGATGATTTTCTCTGAGTACTCTGATATACTTGAGCATTCAATCTGCAAAAAAAAAAAAAACATGTAGACATATTGACAAAAATGAGTGTTTTATTGGCTTACTGCTATTAACTGCAAGAATATGTTGAACTCTGCTCCCAAATCAGAGCTTCTTTTTTTATAATGAAACAAGTTAAAAGCTTTCTGTACAGAACATTTATCTGTAAAGACACTTGCTCATTCATAAATTTCTCTGCAATAACCAGCCAGATGCCTGTGAAAATACATCCACTTACTACTTTAATAGATACACCTGCTCATTCATGTAATCATCCAATCAGCAATCAGATAGGCTGGTTAGAGTATTTCAGATCTCCTGGGATTTTCACACACACACACACAAAAAAGGCAAGGCTATGGTAACTCAGCTCGTTCCAACATCTCCTGCTTTTCAGCTGTGCAGTGCTGGAGAGTCTGTTCCTACAGTACTTTATCCTCAGATTCCTGGTCTTGGCTGACAGTAGTGGAACTGATGTGAACTTCTGTGCAGGCAAGCCATCCTCCGCAAGGTCTGACATGCAGTGTGTTCTGAGATGCCTTTCTCTGCTCTCCGAGTTGACATTTGCGTTATCTTAGCCTTCCTGTCAGCTCAAAATAATCTGCTCATTCTACCCTGACCTCTCTCATCAACAATGCTGCTCACTGGACCTTTTTTTTTTTCGTCTTTAGATTATTGTGTGTGCAAATCCCAGGAGATCCACAGTTTCTGAAATACTCACACCAGCTCATCTGGCACCAGAACATCCATTTCTGACTCTTGTAACGACAGTACAATCATTTTCTTTTCGGTTTCAGTGAAGTTCAGCTCATAGTATTTATAAATATGCTTTAAGGTGATGAACTGAATAAGAAGCTCTTCTCTCTCCCACTCACTCTCCCACTCTCATATGCAGAATTTTTTTTTTTATAACTCTAGAACTAATGAAATTTCTCTTTTCTAATCTGAGCTACTCCATTGTGTAGAAGTGTTTAGTGCTGAGATGAAGCTGAATTCTCACCCCGTAAACATGCTTGGCTCCTGCTTTAGCAGCAAACATGGAGAGGATCCCCGTCCCACTGCCCACATCTAGAACAATCTTGTCCTTAAAAATGTGTTTATTGTGGTACATGGAGTTCCTGTAGGTCAGAGTTCTCACCTCATCCTTTAACATCTCCTGTCAATATAAAATGTTAAACATACTTGTATGAGTACGTTTTTACTGTATATACAACCTATATACAGTATTTAAAATAGAGTGTGATTCTGACCTCAAAGTAGGTGATTTTCTAATAATATCACATCCCTATAATGTCACATGTCATATCCACATCCACATCCAAACCATTTCATTATTTTATTTATTATATTTTTATTTATTTAATAAACCATATTGTTCAACTGTTTATAGCTGAGTTTACTTCCTGTTATTCCGTCACACAGCTTGGTTGCATACAGCTTTACCCCCAAATGCCTTAACACACTAAGAAAAAAAGGAGGCTTCTTGTTTAGAAAAATGCTAAATGAAGGCGACTGCTTATAAAAGGCAGGGTACGACCCAGTCAAAGCAAAGGCTCTCAGTTTTCAATCTTGCTGCATGACTATAGTGTGACATGTAGGACACAATGTACTGTATCACTGCTATTTCTTTTTTAGAGAGTGAGACAGCTATCTATTATCACCCTGTTGGGATTAAATGATACACATCTCGTTTTTCTTTTTCTTCCTCTTCCCTGTCCTGTTTTTTTCTCCATTATCAGGAATAGCTCCTTTATCTGCAGACAATTTGACCTGACCCAAAAAAATCAACATGTACTCATTTCATACTGCATCACAGACGTGCATATTTTCTTAAAGTGGATGTTTTTTTCTTCTATAGCTGTGAGTAGTTTTTTTAGTAGGTGGGCCAGAATCACTAATATATTTAAAGATTAAATCAGACAAAACTGTAGAACAGATTAGTAAATATGTTTAAGCTGTAAAACATGTAACAATTTAAGGTTCAGATATATGATGAAACAATAAAATCACTATACCTAAATGCTGAACAAAACATGAGCAAGTAGCCCATTTGAAAACCACTGGAAAACCTTAAAAAAGTTTTTATTTAACTTCTTCAAAATGTATATTTAACAAGCACATGAAAGGACAATGAAACAACTGATACTTTTTTAAAGAAAAAATCTGATTATAATTTTGAAATAGGAGTGGCTGATGTAAAAAAAAAAAAACTGACATTGCCCACAAACCCATTCTGATAGGGAAACTCTTGACAGCTTCAGTAATTCTTTGAAGAAGGACAGGCTGAAGAGCCCTTAAGTGTACTTTAGCGATTTGCAGCACCAACATCTAATCTAGCTCATTGACTCACAATAATGTCCTTCAAAATATAATATCGATTTTGTCACTATCATTTTTCACAGGGAACTCTACATATACCTCCATGTAAAACAAAGACCACCTAACTAGTTTTTATTCTTTAGGTCTGTCGAATGTTACTTGCTGACATTATTCATGGCCAAAAAAATACAGTTAAATCAAGCCAATACAATTTTATACTGTGTACCTCATGAATGCCAAAGTGGGCATATGAGTCGAAATAGTAGTCTCGTGAAGTCATTTCCTCTGGATTGAGAAGTTTGGCCATTTTACCACGTCCAGGGCAGGTGGACAGTGCTGAGACGTGTGGGGTATGAGGGTGACAAGGGACGTGATGAACTGAGGCCATGAGCTTAGGCACAGGAGGAGGCTGTGATGAGGGAGGATTTCCAGTGCTCTGCTGCTTCTGCTGCTGCTGCTGCTTCTGCTAGAGCAAACAGAGTTTTTTAAAAAAAAGAGTACTATTTTTTACTAACTTTAAATTTAGGTCATTGCTTATTGGCCTCCCAGTGTTCTTTGATTTACACTGGTCTGGGTGTAGCATGGGGCATTCTAGTGGCATATTAAGTTAGAACTGTTTTCTTTTTTTTTTTTTTTTTACGACATTATTGCACTAGGGTAGCATGGTGTTGGAGCAGTTTGGGACCCATGTCGGCTGGGTTCTCTGGTTCCCAAAAACATATCATTACATGGACTGTCTATGCTAAATTACATCAAGGTGTGAACATTCAACAGACGGGCTATCACATTTGTATTCCCACCTCATGCACAGTGTTCCCAGCATTGGCTCTGGATCCACGACAACTCTGATTAGGATAAAGTGCATGCATAGTGTTTGTGGCTTTAGGGCAGCAGGAATAGGCACTGAGAATAACTTTGCCTCCTCCCTGCTCCTGGGTCCTTGCTTTGGTCTTGAGGTTTCTTCGTTCTCTCTGTGATTGTTGAGATTTTCTCTGGTTTTTCTGGTTTCCTCCAACTTCTTTAAAAAAAAAAGCCATCTTGTGGATTACACGTGACCAGGATAGAAAATGGTTTGTTAGGATTTAAAAAATGAAAGCATTGCTTAATCCCGTGCATACAGTGTTCTGAAACGTGCAGCTAGAGATGGGATGAGCCCCTGGGAATCTACTCCACCGCCGGCTCCTTCACTGCAGCACCAAGGACAGCGCTCACACTAACGCCGGCTTTTCGTACTAGAGACTAGAGGTTTTTTTTCCCTCCCCGATCATCGATCGCCATAAGTACCGACTGCAGGAAAAAATAAACCCTGTATATTTATCCGTGCTCTTTGTGTTTTTTCTTTTCCTGACACGCGAAATGGAGCGTCGTCGTCTGAGGCCAGTAGTCGGGTGTCCTTTTTGACCGCGCGCTTTGTAACCTCAGTCCATGCTTTATGTTTTATAGCGTACGAGTACATTCTGCTGTGTGAATTTCTAGAAGAAGAAAAAAAATGCACTTTTCCCAGCCTGTTTGTCAGCAGCGCATGCCGGCTGTATGACTGTTATCCCTCCTCTCTAGATCTCGCACGCAAAGCTGCACGGCTTTTCTGCTTTCTGCACATTCCTGGTGAATTTAAATTCGCCGCTTTAGACATTTCGAACGCATCCAAACGCGCAAACAGCTCGCGAACACGGTTCGGATCGTTTTAATCGCAGCGCACTCTGTGTCACGAGGACCGGTCGGTTATACAAATGCATGTTGGAACTCACCTCCGAGCTCTCAGCCTCCGCCATCTTTCTGCGCAGGAGCAGGCACCGCGATGAGTGCCTCAGTCCCATATGAGCCAACGGGATTCCGATCAACTCGAAAGAAGCAGAAAAATCCTATATTCTTGTCGTTTTTTTTTTTTTTTAGTGCAATGTTAGCCTGTAGATTTCTTTGCAGAACTTTAGCATACCCTGAAGTGTGCAATGTGGCACATGCGGGTTAATTTTAGCCTAGAAACACACACACGCAAATACTTCTTCTAAATCAAGAAATTGATGATAAGGACTTTGGAAAGAGATTTGTTGCTTTGCGTTCTTCCGTCAAGACACGACCCGAGCCACAAACCAGACAAGTCCTGTCGTCCATGGTGCAAAGTTAACAGAAAGATCCTAGAAAGCACTTGAAGGAACCAGTTGATCCTGTAAAAAGCCTCAGCAGCAGCCTCAGGGTCTGGCACTGCTGAATCACAGCATCGTTGCGAAGCGCACACATCCCTTACTCTCCATATACAGGGATATAACAGACGATTTTATAATACACTCCAAGGTTTTACAGACTGTGTATCCAGCCGTGATTCGAGCGCGTTGCTTTTCTCTCCGGAGGGAAAAAAAAAAAAAGTTCAGCCCCGAATATAAGAAGTTGGCTCTGTGTTGCGCAGGACAGGAGCGGGTTAAAGCGGATGGAGTGCATGGAGATGATCCCGAAACTAAATCGGTGCCTCCTACACGCGCAATGGCACCTTCACCTGCCCACACATCTTCCACACTGACTGAACGCCAGGCGCATCCCCCCCCCCCCCNCCTCTTTTTACACTTAAATGCACTGAGGATATTTTTATTTCTCCCATATAGGGCATCAGCTTTATGGCTTTTGATGTGGTGAGACAGCACATCATTTCTGAGCTTGATTTGCGTGTGCAGAATGCACAGAGGTGTTGAATAATAAAAGACGAGGACACAAGACCACAGAGCATTCGAGTTATGTCAGTTATCATTATGTCAGATGGTCTGAAAACAAGTAACACTCCAGCAATTCCGCGCGCGCCAGTCTATATTTATCCTCACTGATACTGTATTGTTGGACATCTGGTACATTTTAAAACAATCGCAGATATTTTCTAGCCTGATGAGAAAAAGTCAAACGTTTTGTTGCTAGAAATAACCTGAATTAATTTAACGGAGAATGAAGCTTAAACTGACAATGAAATGTTGGTTTAAGAAAAATGACAGCCAATGCACCCTGTCCAGATGTGTACCCTTGGCATGAAAAATGCTTTCCACATAGTTAGGATGCATATCATGCATACAGTACTATGCATTAAGCATTTATAAGTTAATCTTTATCAATATGTCCAGCAGGATTTGTCACAGATTAGGTTATAGAACAGTCTTACAATAGGCGGCTAGTGGCTAGCGCTGTGGCCCCGCACCTCCTGGGTCAAGGGTTTGAGTTAAGTCCGGCCTTTGGATCTGTGTGCGTGTGGAGTTTGCATGGTCACCCAGTACTTGGCAGGTTTCCTCCAGGTAATCTGGCTTCCCCAACAATTCAAAAGGATGTGCAAATTGGCATTTACAAATTGCCTGTAGTGTGACCAAGTGTGTGTTGGGATAGAGCAGCACTCTGTCAAGATTGTACCCTGCCTCATGCCCTGAGGCCTCCTGTGCCCCTATCTGCACATGATAAGTGGTAAAAAGAGTGAGTGAGTAAGTAAGTGGTAAGTCTTACCATACAAATTTGGAGTGATGGAAAATAAGTTGATATATTGTAATGGAGGCATAAACACCTCACCACTATGGTTATATAATGTTTCATGGATTCTACTGTATGTGCATTAAATGGTGTTGACGCATGCATGCTACAGTACCATTACCTGCCAATGCAGTGTGCGGTGAACTTGCTGCCGCTCCTCAAATACAAACAAACAAACAAACAAACAAACAAACAGAATTTAAGGTGGCTTTGCAACAGTGTCTTGCAATAATTCATAGTAAACATAAAATAGTTTTGAATATTCATCATTTACATATAAAAAATAGTAGATAACAACTGAAATTTATCAACATACTGTAAAGCTGTTTTTCTGTAAAGCTGTGGGTTAGTTAGGGGTGTGGAAGTAAAGTATGTGCTATCCACTTCTTAATCCAATCACTATCCTTCAACATTTCGCTGTTGATTTTTTATTGTTATTGGTGTTCAGTGTAGTTTTGTCTGCATGATTATTGAACATTTGACATTCCAGGTAATGTTTTGTTAGGTCATGTGGCTAAAATTGGTGGAGCTTACATATGTTGGTACAGAGCTGACCGCACAACTGCAATTCGGAGGAACTGGAGAAACTTCTCAAGGGACTGTAGACAAAGTGTTTACACACTTTATAGTATACTCGATTGTAATAATGTCTGTCTTTATCATTAGCAGTTTCCTCAACTTTGCTAATATGTTGTTAATTATCTCTTAAACTGGATGATATGGTATACAATAACTGAGTGTTGATGTGTTTGACTAACATGCAGTTCTGTTGCATGTTTGTTTATTTTCTATGTTAATCTCTGGTTTGTTATTCTGTTTAATTTAATTGGTTTGTCAATCTCCCAGGTTAATTCCTGCTTATTTCACGGTTCATGATTATGTTTGTGTAATAACATAATGTCAGTGCTTATATCCTTCCTCAGTCCTTGTGCCTGAATTACATGAAAAATTGGCAGATATTATTACCCTTTGTAAATACAGTGACATGTACTGTATAATTATTATAAAAACAGTTATTCTACAGTCATATCCTGTAAAAATTATACACAGATAGATTAAAAACATTAACATCTAGGTTCCTTTTGAGCCACTGTGAAAGCTCTGGCCCCCAAGGGCCATTGGCTTTGTACATGTACTGTGCACAATAACAATACAGTTTAGTTAATCTAATCTAATCTAATCTAATCTAATCTAATCTAATCTAATCTAATCTAATCTAATCTAATCTAAGATAATCCAATTCAATCTAATCCAACCTGATCTAAACTAAACTGATCTTATCTTATTACAGTGAAGTCTGAGAAATATTAATGTTTTCAGCCTACAACTGACATTTACTTAGCATACTGGTTTGGTATAATTTTAGGAGTTGGTGTGTATTTCTAAATGATGGTTTATGCTGTTACTGCAGGAAATAAATGCAAGATTATGTACATTTTATTAGTGTTTTCTACTCTATTTCTTCTGTTTCTACTGAATTTAGGAAAACAGTAATTATGGGGTAGTTGTTATTAAGGTAAAAATATACTGTATATATAAATTTCATCCTGCATTTCACACATGATTACATGATTTCACATTAATGTTTGATCATGTATAAATAAATAAATTAAACCTCTGTGTTTCAACCTCTGGAAATATCTAACTTAAAGTTTCAAGGTCCATAACTGAGGATCTGGATTGCTGATTGAAGGGTCAAGGTTTAATCCCCACCACCATCGGTGCATCATTGCTGGTCCCTTGAGCAATGCCCTTAATCCAAACTGCTTAAATGTCCAAATAGCCAGTGACATTCAGTGCCAGTCCCAGGCCCAGAGATCACATGGGTTGTGACAGAAGGGGGATCTGGTGTAAAACCAGTGCCAGATCTGGTGGACAAAGCCCAATGAAAAAAGTTGTCACAATAAAGTTAAATTTACTATGAACTAATGAGACACAAATATGTTACGATTGTTATTTAGTTTTGATAAATGTAGGCAACATTGAATGGTGACTTGATATTAAAAATGCAGCAACAGTTTGGGGAAATCTTACATTTAAATTCCCTTTAATTTGAATAAAAACACTTTCAGGTGCTGTTTAGATATACAATGTTACATCATGGTGAGAGGAAAGCTCAGGGACAAAGAGATCTGAAGAAATTCATATAATGTTCTATGATCAAAAGACAGTCATTGGAAAGTATTTTGTTCTGCATAGTGTCATTGGATGCAAAACATTTGAGAAACCCTGTTCTACACTGTGCAATTCCATCCCTGGTTACAGTTAAGTGGCAATAGGAAATATACAGGCTAAATATAGATTAGATTTTACAGTTATATGTTGTGATTTTTTTGTTGTTGTTGCTCTAATTGCAAAAGTTAGAAGCATTTTAGTCTGAAAACCTGACACTGGTGCCTCTGTATGTTATTTCCTGATGAGGGTATTTCTAGTGCATATATTGCTCAGGCATTACACTGAACCACAGACACCCACTCAAGCAAAGTGACAAAGTCATGCATTGCATAAACCAAGACAACTGACAATCTGAACTTATTCATTGTGCAGTGTCCAAGGATCCAATTTATTATCATTTAGCTGGATTCAAACCTTGAATGGGTGTAGGCAGCAGGTGGTATTACAGCAGTGATTTCTTGCACAAAAGGAGAAATATTTTTTTTATTTAGTATCCAGCATACGTTAATCGTTTTTTTAAAATTATTATTATTATTTATTTTATTATTATATTTTTTAAGAGTTACATTTCACAGTAAGGCTAATAAAGCATACAGCATTTGCAAACCACAGGGCCTTGAAATACAAATGCTTCTTAACTGGGTGGGAGTGATTTACATTTATGCTTAAACAGTAGATGGTTTAAAGCAGGGGTCTCAAACTCAGTTCCTGGAGGGCCGCAGCCAACCATATGTTCCAACCATAATTAAAAACACCTGATTCAACAAGTCATCAAGGCTTATTTGAAAACTACATGGTATGTATGTTGGGGCAGGGTTGGAACAAAACTCTCCCCCTGGTTTAAAGGGAGCCATTTATGCAACATTTATCTTTTAGTCACTTTTGGACATTCACATAGGTCTCCAGCTTGCATGTGCCAAAAAACAAACAACAACAACAATAACAACAACAACAACAACAAAAAAACCCTGCTTTTTACTTTTTGTATTTTTTTGTATTGACCAGGGCTTAAACAAGCAAAGTAGACTTTTTAAAATTCTCATATAGGAGAGCCCCTTCCCTGGCTTGGCAGGAGTAACTCACTTAAATAGACACTAAAACTGAACATTTGGAGTAGGAGTGAAAATAAATGGAGTTTGAAGTATGAAAAATGCATTATCTGGGAGGTCTTTCAGATGGAGCATTAACAGACACACTTTTGGGTAGACCTGTGTTATCTTGTTAAAGAAGTAGTAAAATATGAGCACTTTGTTCTCTCTCTCTCTCTCTCTGTGTGTGTGTGTGTGTGTGTGTGTGTGTGTGTGTGTGTGTGTGTGTGTGTGTGTGTGTGGTTGCCTGAGTCACAGAATTTTTTGTCTTTTTTGAATGTGTTCACTGAACCGTACCCTCAAAATACACATTCCATGACCCCACCCCCACCACACTCCCTCCATTTAGAATGCCTTAAACAGGACACAAAAATCCATGGTGATAAACTAACAACAACAAAAAATAACAGAAAGTAAGAAACCAAACAGATAGAACCAAACCAGAATCACAACTGGGCCTTGGAAAAGAAACATATCAAATTAATTCATGTGATTCATTCTTCTATGCCACCCATTCCTGTTTATTCTATGCAATTAATTCATTATTACTGCTTACTGCCAAGTCCTCTGCCTGATGACTTTCGATTTTCGGTTTGATTCTTTTTTTTTCCCCTTTCAAATTAGAGGATCCCAGCTGGTCGTTTTGGAACCATATTCCCCTTCCCATACTCTCATTTGTCTTTAATCCAGACTGCAAGAAATAAAAAAAATCATCCAGTGAAAACTCTCTATTGAACAGAAAAATTGGCTTGTTTCTTTTCCCTTTCAGACAATGTTGGTAAAACTGGATCAAATGTCTTATTAGAGACTTAAGGTCAATTGCTGATGACATCCACTACAATAAATGCCTCAGTAAACTCTCAGATGTGACAGGGTAAATTACTCTTTTTTAAAAATAAATTGCTGAATTTTGTTTACTTCCTCTGCCTTCGCCTACTGAAGCTTTAGCTGTTGAAATACAGAGTACTGTCGGCATGTGGAGAAGCGGACACATTGAGGAATCCTGGATTAATGTGACTGAGGACAATCAGAAGCAAGTTGCAGTATAATCTCTCATATCAGTGACACTACAGGGTTGGCATTTTATATTCTCTGCCATTTCATATTAACAATCGCTTTTATGAATGAGGCAGTATTTCTGTTTTTTTTTTTTTTTCTATTTTGTGTATTTGTGCCTTTAATCAACTCTGGCACCACTTGCAGAGTCACCTACAGTATAGAAAAAGAGCACCACGGACTATTTCTTTAATAAAGTCCTTGCTGCTATTGACAGGCGTAAATAAGGAGAAGAGGCCTGTCTAATCAATGAGGCCTTTGGCTCAGTGCAGAACATATCAAATTAACCTAAACACTGAGGGTCAGACAAGATCTAGCACTTCATCAGCAGATGCTGTACTTTGCATAATGAAAAGGACACTTGTGACAAAACCAGCTCGATGCTTCACCACCCTGTCTGACCAGGGAAAGTTGGATAAGGTTCTTTTCAAGGCCATGAAAATTTAATTTTTGAAAATGCCACTGTTTTCATTTGCATATCTCCAGCCAAATGCTTATGCCAGCATCTTCTAATTATATCTCAAGTAATGAACAGCTTAATGTTTTTTTTCTGAAATAACACCTGGATCAACAATCAACACTATCACAAGAATTATAGTAGGATTTTAGCATTTTGTTCAATTCAATCGACTGTGAATTTCTGTAAAGCTATTTTTTGACATGGTAAGCCAGTGTTAGCTCACTGAGCTGACAGGAAGAGAAGAAAAGACTAAAAATACTCAAAATTGTGGATTTTGGATGGATTACAGCAGCAGTTACTTATATACCGTATATTAAAAATTTGCAGTATCCAGATGTAAAAAGTCCAAATCTATTTCAGGAACAAAACCAGGAAAAAATGCTTATCATGGACAAGGCAAAGGCTTTCCCCAAACTGTTGCTGCAAAGCTTGAAGCATACAACTGCCTTAATGGCATTAGTAGTACTCTTCACTGAGTCAAATGGGATCTAAACCCTTGGAAAAACAGGTAGAGGCCATCATGCCTTTTGTTAAACCGAACTTTACCGATGGCATGTTACATTCTTATAGGTTTTGTTCCCCTGGACTCACCAAACTCATGTTTGTCCATCACTCCCAGACAGTGAAGCTTCTCTCATTAGTGCAGAGAACAGGTTTCAATTGCTCTTGAATCCAGTGGCAGCATGCTTTACACCACTCCAGCTGATACTTTGCATATTCTGATCTCTCAATATACAGCTCTTGAGCTGATGTTATTTTCAGAGGCAATTTCTGAGTAGTGAGTAGTGAGCGAGGCAACCACGGGTTTCAATGCACTATACACTTTAGCACACTCTGTATGTTTGCATGGTCTACTGCTTTGTGGCTGATGTGTTAACTTCTGACAGAAGTTAACACAACTTCTGACAGATCGAACTCTTCAGTGCTACTCATTCTACCGCCAGTGTTTGTTTATTGTATTGGTTGTACAGTATGCACCTATTAATGGTGTAGCTGACACTCCTGGACTCTATGTTTCAGCTGGCTGTGTAGTGTAGTTATTGTTAGATGGTCCTAATTTATTGTTTAGTCTGCTGCTCCCTTATTGAAGACAATTAAATATTTTGTCCACAGGGAGCGTAGTTGCTCAGTGGTTAGCACTATTGCTTGAACCACTAGGGTTTGGGATTTAAATCTTGCCACTTCTATGTGTGCAGAAGTTGGACGTTTTTCATGTTCTTTCTGAATTTTCTACAAGTACTTTTGTTATAGACTGAATGGTGTTTTAAAATTTTGCATAGTGTGTACGGGTATGTGCTCCTCCTATAAACTTCAATTGGTTGGCACCCCATCTGGGGTGTATCCTGCCTTGTGCCCTGAGCTTCCTGGGAGAAGATCCAGGCCCCTCACAACCTTCCTGGTGTAAGTGGTATGGAAGATGAATGGACTTTTGTTCATTTTTGCATATAAAGGTAACTTTTAAGGTAAGATAAGATAAAGGAGGTGGTTAGCACAGTCACCTTGCACCTCCAGGGGACTGGTTCGGGTTCCTGCCTCTGCGTGGAGTTTGCATGTTTTCCCCATGCTTGGTGGGTTTCCTCCAGGTGCTCCAGTTTCCTCCCACAGTCCAAAGACATTCAGATTATGACAACTGTCAAATTTCTTGTAGTTTATGAATGAGCATATGAGTGTGGATCTGTGTGTACCCTGCCTCATGCCTCAAGTCTCCTGGGATAGGTTCCAGGACCACTGTGATCCTATATACAGGATAAAGCGTAAGCACTAAGTGAGTGAGTGAGAGTGTGCAAATGAGTGGGTGAGTGTGTGTGTCCTGCAATGGATTGGCACCCCATACAGGGTGTACCCTACCTTGTGCCCTAAATCTCCTAGGATAGCCTCCAGGCCCCCTATACCCTGTATACAGGATAAAGTGGTATAGACGATGAGTGCGTAAGATAAAGAACTTGACTTTTATGGTTTTAGCTTTCCTTTGGCACTGCAGCCAAATGGCTTCGTTCAGTTCAATATAAAATCTCCAAAACACAGAAAATGGTTGCGATCCCTGTCTTTACAATTTTGCTTGTACAACATCATCATACTGAATGTTCATGAGGTTCATTACCTCACAATCCTGCCACTGAAATCCGTTTTCATTATCATCCTATATTAGACGAAAGTCAATAGTAGGATGTATATCGAGTTGAATTTAGTTAAAAGTCACAGATTTGACTGTTCCGACTTAGAGGTGACATCATTGCAAAAATCAGATCTTTCTTGAAATAGGGCCAAAACAGTAACTAATAGATCAGATACCTTGTGGTTTGCGGTTTTCATATTGTTTATGAAGACATACTGTACATCTGAGTTACCCTTGAAAAGAATAGAAATGAAAAAATCAGATTTGCCTGCAGTGTGAAGGCTGCATGCATGCATCAGAAACTATATACAGGATATATACTATATACTATATACTGATCAGAAATGCTGATGTGGATGTTGTGCATTTGCAGGCAGATGAAAGCTTAGTGGAGCAGGATGGCCTGCAGCAGCAGAGGGGCGGGATGGAGCTGTGTTTCCTTCCCCGCCTCTCCTGTGTGACCCTCCACTCGGACAAGCAACAAGCTGCACCCGCTCACACACATATAGTACTGTACTATACACACACACACTTCGCGTTCAGACGTTTTTAAACCTTTGAATCCTGGTGGATTTTCTGCTTCTTGGGTGAGTTGGAATTTCTACGCCGCTTTCTGGCCTGCGTGGTAAAAAAAAAAAAAAGTAGCACGCGCTTGCTGCTGTACGTTTACAGGCTACTTTTTTCCCCACCGGACATGCGGAGCACAGCAGGGGTAGTGCAGGTGCTCAGCTGAAGCGGGGATGGCTACTGTACACACACGCGCGCGCGCTACCCGCGCTTTTTAGCTGTTTTTATTTTGTAGCATCCATCAGATCTAACTAGTGTCTAAGTCAGATTCTTGAAAAAAAAAAATGGAAAAATTATCTGACGAACATTCGGGGAAGTCCTGCTTCTGAACAGGAAAGGAAAGGTTTGCGATTCCGCTTCTGCTTTATGAGCTAATGATATAACATACACACACACACACACACACACACATTGTAGCCAGTGATGGTGCTGGAACACAGGCGGCTTTTATATTCTTCTACACCGCGTTGCCAAGAAACCGCAAGTGTTTGCCCCTCTGTAAACACTCCGCAGTCGTGTTGTGCAGCAGGAACAGAAAACAAATCCAACAGAAATCTTACACGTTTGGCAAATAGAGACTAAAGTCTGCAACGGAAACTTCCATTCCGTTAATTTCCATTATTTGTACCTTATTTAATAAACCGCACGAGGCAAGAAAGAACATCAAAGCAGACCGTAGTGTACAAACATTGTGATACAACGTTTCCAAAATAAGCTGCTAACGAAAACAGCTAAAGTTTCAAATCATGTGCACGCGACTTCCTGTGTCAGTAATGGAAACTCAAGGAAATTTCCAGACTTTCAGTGACAAAAATAGCTAGTCTAGGGAAAACTCCAACTTGGCCAAAAAAGAAAAGAAAAAATGGGTGTAGTTTTAGGATAATGTGCAGCCACAAAAACAGATCAATATCATAAACTCACAGGGAATTAGGCTGGGATTTCTAAATCTCCTAGTCTTCAGTTTTACATCACCATACTCGCTCTGCTGCATGGATCGATGATGGAAATGGAAAAGAAAAATTTCAACCTTTGAATTATAGATAGATACATAGGTGGCGTAGTGGTTAGCACTGTTGATTTGCACATCCAGTGTTTGGGTTTGATTCCCGCCACGGGGTCTGTGTGCATGGATGTTCTGCATGTTCTCCCTATGCTGGTTGGGTTTCATCTGGGTACTCCGGGTTCCTCCCACAGTCCAAAGACATGCAGATTAGGCTAAGGCTTTCCCATATTGGCTGTGGCATGTGAATGTCCATATGAATGTTGACCAAAGGTCCTACTACGGTCATAAAAATGGAAATTAATATGGTCATCTTTGGCCTCCATTGACCCGTAAGGGATGAATGGATGTAACAAATAGATATAACACTTTATTAATCCCAAAGGGAAATCGTAATGTACAGAAGCCAAGTTCATAGATTATACAACAACATACAAGCAACAGGTGAGGGGGGGGGCATATTAAGGCTAGGTTAAACTTACTAAGGGTAAACTTATAAATGTTTATATATATAAAAACCTATGATTCACTGTTTGAAATAGCGCAGGCTAATAAACTGCACAAAAATGTGCATAATCGAGGTTAAAACATTGTAAAATAATAAGAATAGACTATTTCTATATACATGTACTATACGTGATGTTTGCATATAAAAGTGGGAACCTGAGTGACTGTACATAAGGTGCACTGGCAATTTGTAATATTATTAAAACTCGAGAGTGAAAGTACATGATCATATCAGTGTAATCATTTGGGCAACAGAATGTATATTGGCATATTAAAAAATAATAATGCAAGAAAAAAATCCCAAAACACACTGAGGTGTGTATTGCGAATTGGGAATTATTGCTTTAATAATTTTTTAAAAAGTATTTGCTTAAATTCTTCATCTTTAATTCTTCTTCTTCTTTTTCAATTTAAAATTCTCAAATGATATTTACTCTAATTCCTGTGTCAGAAACGGATACTGATTCAACATTAAAATATTTTAAATAATTCAACACAAAACCTTACTAGGAATAGAACAT
>QMIH01000314.1:127599-171747 GCA_003987875.1 Clarias batrachus
TATATAGTTTTGATTTCAACTTAAGCTAAAAGCAGGTGAAAAAATCAATCACTTTAAATTGTTGGGGCTTTGAGTAATATTTATAAAGTGGAAAAAAGTACAAAATGTTGCTTGCTCTGCTTATTCTCAGAAAAAAACTGCCTTCTCTGATTACCAGTTACAGTACAAGCTGTCAAAACACAACATGAGCTGGTCAAACTGGTAGCCCATTTTTGGCTACTGCAGCATAACAGACCATTTGTATTCATGGAAATAAAAAGCTGAACAGTTTGAGCAGTTTCCTCTGTGTTTGGCAATTGGAAAAAATGTTTTTTAAACCAAAATGGATTCTGCAAATATCTATTTTTAAATTGCTGTCAGTCTCCAAAAGGTTCATATTTGCCTTTAGCCAAAAAGCAAAAAAAGAAATAAAATGATTTGTTGATCTAAACCACTCAGATAGTCTGTGTATAAAAAAAAAAACTTACCCAGCCAGAAATATCATCAACCACAATCAGGTCGAAATCTGTAAGTTTCAAAATAGCTAAAAATACTGCCAGTTGGGCGCATACGCATTCAAAACCCACTCAAGCTGCTTGGTGTGGAGATGAAAAAGCCTTTTCTGAGAGCATCTCACAAAGAAAAAGAAACAGAAACAGTCTGAACTTCACAAGGAATTATTAGAACTGGATGTTGTGATCATATGCAAACAGACTTTTTCTCTACTTATGCAAGGAAAAGTCCCCAAAGTTATTGTGAAACATACAGTACAGGCGGATCATTTTGGCTGTTTTGTAGCTTATGGCCCAGAAACTTTCGTGAAGACAATAACATCATGAGTTTTGTAATGTGTAATAAAATGATAAAATAATGTCATATTTACTGTAACTCTTGGATGATGGAAGTTTGAACAAAAAGTTCAAACTTTTCCAAGGTTTTTTTTGCATTCATGCTGCATGCCTTTTCTTTTGCATTATATGCACATATTGAACCTTGCTCCACATTACAAAAGTGAAAATACAAAAAATGCAACTTATAAAACATTTTTGAATAAATGTTCAGGGTTTAACCACGCAGTTTGCAGTGTACAGTACCAATATGTCTATCTTGAAAATGGCACGCAGCATATTTAATAAATTGGTGCGTATTTTCACATGGGTGCCAATATTTTTTGTATTTGACTGTACATTTATGGGAAATAAATCATATTATAAATAATTATAGTGTCATAATATGTGCATAACGATGTTATAAAATAAGACAATGTAGGATGTACTTAAAAAAAAACCAAGAATGTACTGAAGATTCGTATTAATCACACTTCTGGGATTAGTGTTCGGTTTCTGGACCATTTAATGTTCATTTTTATTTATCCCCTGATGCACCGAGCAAGATAGAGATGTGGGAATTGTTCTCCATCATTTAGCACACTAATGGACCTTTCATTTCTTCACTACATATCCTGTACATACATCAAAAAATAAATCATAAAAAATACACCTTCCAACAATAAGAAAACTCAAGGCTAGTGCGTTCTTGCTTGAGGTCCGTCTTCACTTTCTTTCTAAACCAGCTGTGTGGATTTGTGGGGTTTTCGTGCGTATTCTGGTGTATATTTTTGACCATTTCTCCCCAAACATACTTATTTAAGGGGCCATTATTTCCTTGTTGTTTTGACACGTGTTGCTTCTGAGCTCAACCCTCGTGATAGGCCGTGTCACTTGTATACACAGGCAATTCATGGGCCACAACTATTAATTATCATGTCACAGAAATAAGCAGTTTGACTGCTGTCTCTCCAGTAAAACCTCTCTCCAGTTTTCAGTCTTTTTTTCTGCTACTCCCCTCAATTCTGTATTGGTCAATTCAGTTTTATTTGTATAGAGACAAAGGCTGCAGTTTATTAGTTGGGAATGTAGTTTGTTAATAATATATAACTATTTTTTTGTTGTTGTTTGTTTTTTTGCGGTACTAAATAAATATTGGCAAATGTCATTTTAATGAGATGATTTTTGCCTTCATTTGCTGTTAGCATGGAAAAATATGCTAAATAGTACATTTAATCGTGCTAAATAGTACATTTAATCGTGATTTACATTTTGCAGTGTAAATCACGATCGCAATATATTATATACTAGCATTAGTACCTGTCGGTGACAGGAAAAGAGTTAGTTAAAAGGTTAAGACTAAAATTAAGCCAACTCCAGCATGTGTAACCACTTCTGCGCTGTTATTTCAGTGGTGAAAATATGAATAATAATCCCAGTAAAAATATTCAGTTTAGCTTTTCTAATTAATATCTATTGGTGCAGGTTTTTGTTCACATTAAGCAAGTAGCTTATTAGTAGCTTATTTTAAAGTAGATTATTAAATTCGGCACATAACTGTACATAACATAACTTTTACTCAACATTTCGATGTCACTCATGGTGCAGGTTCAGGCAAAGATCTAAGTACTGCAAACATTTCATTAAATTGAAGTGGTTGATTTAAGACGCGTCTACAGTTGGACGCATATACAGTACGCTGGCACAAAACTGCTCATAACTTCACTTTCAAATGTAAATTGTAAAAAAAAAAAAAATTGTATCTATGGTGCAGGTTTAACTTCAGCCAAATGCCAAAGTACTGCTAAAGTTGCATTCAATTCTGTCATCTGCCAGTTTTGCATGATTCTGTGACAAACTGTGGCAGGACAGACATAGAGACAGAAAACTTTGGTTTGGAGACTGGTTTCGGATTCTCCCTGATGTACAAAACATAATGATATCATTAAAAGAGCAGGTTCCGACCAATGTGCAATGTACTTACGTTTGTTTATATGGATATAGAATTATATTTAATTAAGCGCCACAATGCTACTGTAAGCACCGTTGCCTCGCACTGCCGCTGTGTGTCGAGTTTGCATGTTCGCTCAGTGTTTGGCTGGTTCCTTAGTGTACTCTGGTTTCCTTCTACAATCCAAAGACATGTGTCGTAGAATGACTGGCTTTTTTACATTGCCCATAGTGTGTGATTGAGTGTCTGAGTGTGTGCTTGTGCCCTGTGAAGGGTTGGCACCCTATCCATGGTGCTTCCTGTCTTGTGCTCTAAGTTTCCTGGCATTGGCTTCAGGCCTTATAACCATAAACAAGATAATTGGGAGAGACAATGGAGGGGTGAATGGATGGTGTTAGCAGATTGCTTTGTTGGCAAGCTTTTTGAGATATGCTGTTGTTGTAAAATAATCATCTTTATGGAGTAAGAGTAACTCTGAGTCACATCCGGCTCACCATTGATTATTTTCCTGTATCAGCACACTCTGGACAGCTTTATTCCTAACTTATATCACTGCCACATAGGCAATGTTTTGATTGGACTGTTATTAGATGGTAGGTATATTTCCTGTGGACTGTAAGTATAATTAATTTAATTTCATGATTTTGTATGTCATGACAGTGTGATGTGTATTCTTTTTGACTCCTGCTTAAATTAAAGTCTGGTTTTGTCATTTGGCATCAGCAGCATACGAGCATTCCAGTGCTGTAAACCAAGATTTTAACTAACTTTAAAAAAGGGGTGCCAGTGAAGCAAAACACAACATATTTGTGGAAAGTACAAAGTGATGTCATTTATTTATTTTTTTTTACTTTTAACCTATTAGACTTTAGGTTTAAGTCCAACAAGAAAAAAACAAGCATGAAAGACAAACTATCTGTGAAAAAAACAAGTCTTGCTAGTGGTATATTAATTACGATGATAATGGTGCTGAGCCTAGACCTGACCAACTGAAGCAACCTCAGATCATAACACTGCCTCCGAAGGCTTCTACAATAGGCACTGTAGTACATGATGGGAGCATCGCTTCATGCACTTCCCTTCTTACCCTGAAGTAACCCTTGTGTTTTTTTTTGTTTACATTGCTCCAAAAGTCAAATTTCAATGCTTCTTAGCAAATATAAGCCTTTTTTTCTGATTAGTGTCATTAACAAGTGGTTTTCTTATAGACTCACAGGAGTTTAGTCCAAATCCTGTGCATTCTCATCATATAGCGTGTACAGGGAAATTCTCCTACTTATACTATTAAACATAGCTCTGGTTTGGCTGTTGTTCCTTTTATCATGCAGTATCCAAAGCTTTAAGTGATTAAACTCCATTCATGACCACATTTCTTCTATAAAGTCGAATCCTGATAGGTTTTGACAATGGCTTCTTAACACAGTTTCAGTAATTTAGTTGTTTTTGTAGGACAGTTGCTTGATGCAGCTTAATAATTAGACCCTTCTGAAAGGTTTTTTTTGGCCGGGCAGTGTATCTTGGAGTACTTAGGCTAAGTGTTCAGCTGTAAGTCAAAGCCACATGTGAGATGTTACAAGTGCTTTTTATAAAAAACAGACTGTGAAAAACAGGGTTTCAATCTTTAATCTGGAAATAAACACAGATGCAAAATACATAATCTAATTATAAACAGCCTAAAATAGCCTGTATTTGAGAATATTTCTTCAGTTTTTTCCCAGCAACAATAACAGCGAGTTAAATATAACAATAAAAGTGCAAGCAGAATAAAATTAGCAACAGTGTATGGGTACAGTATATGTACCGTATGTGTATATACTTCATATACAGTATACTGTACGTCATATACACTTAACATTTTGGGATCACTTGAAAATGTTTTTGTTTAATGATTTATTTTCTACATTCTGCAACAATACTGGGGATTTTCAAAACTATGAAATAACACACATGGCATTAAGTAATTATGTAACAACGACAACAGTCGGTTGTTATTTTAGGACATGGAGGTCAGCCTTTCTGCAAATTCTTGCAGCAACAATATTATTTCCAAATGTAGTGCATTTGCAAAACTCATCAAGCACTAATGAAACTGACTCTCATGAAGACCTTCCCAAGACCAAAACTGACCTCTGCTGCAGAGGAGAAGTTCATCTGGAGTCACCAGCCTCAGAAATCACCAGATTAAAAGTCATTGTTTTGTATAATAATATAGCATTATTGTAATCTTTTGTATGTCTTTCGTTCCGCAGTGAAGATGGGGAGCATGTATAAAGATGAACAGGATGACTGGGTGACGGTCTGTCTCAAGTATCTGCTTTTCGTCTTCAACTTCCTGTTCTGGGTGAGTCCGGATTGAGTGTTGGAGTGTGTGCATTATGCATTATTTCAGTGTAAGGAAAAAAGTGTGGGAGTTTGTTCTGTGGGCTAAACCTAGTCAGAGAGGGTGGAAGTAAAAACTGCACAAGATCAAATCGAAGTTGGTGAGTCTCAGGTGGGTTGTGTACGTGTGTGTGTGTGTGTGTGTGTATTTGTGTGTACATGTGTATTCTTAAACAGTGTGTGTTTAATAATAGAGCTCGGTCAATCCCTAATGTTTCATAAAGCCCTGGGCTAGAAGTGAAACCACTTTTAAATTGAAAGGGAGGAAGGAGGTTTGAGCGTGTGTTTATGTATGTGTGTGAGTCATTGTCAGTAGCGATGTGGGGGCAGACGTACAAGTCAGCCTTTATTTTTCCCACCACCTCTCAGCTCTCGGTTTCATTCCGCCTGCCAGGATTTCTCGTTTCTGATCAGGCAGCGCACGCAGCAGCTCACGAACTGGGACAGCACCCTCTAGAGTCGTATTTGTTTGTAAGCGAGTGGCTTTAAAGGCTTTAGGAAAAGCTAGGATTTCTAAACACGCTCGAGTGTTGTATGTGCTGTGAAGTGATGCCTTGTCATTGTCATACGAATTTGTCAGTCGATTGAAATAACTGTGATAGTGAACCTTAGTGAAATTTAATAGCATCAAGGACACACTTTCATTAAATCCTGGGCAAAGAAAATAAGATTAAGCCATTTTAAAAACATTTCTACTTTTACTTATATTTATTTATAATATAGTGTAAATTATGTGATGAAAGCATTCCCGACCCCTTCGTATTTAACAAGACATTCATACATACATACATACATACATACACGAAATACGAAGTATGTTCAAGTCAAACCGGGACTTCTCATAAATGAGGGGGTAAAACGGACAATAAAATATTTAAATGGTGCAAACATTTTAACCTAGGCTATATATCCATGAAAAGTGATGCTGGCTGAGGTGAACTCCTGATCCTTGAAATTCGACTACAATTTGGGAATTTAACTGGGAGTTCTGCATACAATTCTGAGCTCACGCCAAGCCATTTCCACCTGCCACCTGTTTGGGCCATTCGAGCTCCTGTGAGGCCAGCATTTCAGACATTAAGCATGCTCCAGAGTACTGAGAACATTTTCTACATACAGCAGATGGTATCCATGCACTAGTGAATCGCTGGGACAAGTGCATTAGTGTAGAGAAATTTAGTTTTTTTTACTCTCATAATGGCAAAAGTCCCGGTTTGACTTGAACGCCCCCCCCCATAACAGCTAACCTATTATTTGTTTTAGACTATAGCGAGTGAACTGTTACTATAGAAACGCTAACATATTAGAATGAGCACCATGATATGACCCGTATGTCCAGCACTAATATCTGCTGTTATTTTTTATCTTTTTATTAAATCCGTATAATATTTTGTTCGTATTTGTTAACCTCTGATCTTCTCCCGGGGGACGAGTACATTAGAGCACAAAGATTTAGTTTTTGTCTGAAACAAAGCTGGCTTTTGCAGTGGAGTGGGCAGAATGGTATGCGGGCCACTCATCAGGCAGAAGTCCCCAGAGGGTGTGTCTAATTCTGCTATGGCTCTTTGTTTGAACGTAGAAGGAAAAGGAATGGAAGGAAGGGAAATTAAGGGCTGGGATATTTTCCTGGAATTTCCTTCGAATATGAGTCAGATAAGGGAGAGGTCAGGAAGAGAAGAGTAGAAGTGTATGTTGAAGAAGTTACATTGAAGTTCATAGGTTGTACTGTATGTTTACTGCTTTTTTAAGCATGTCTTTTTCATTTATTTATTTATTTATTTTATTTCTTATCAGTCAAATGTACACGGACATGCAAGAAGTAAATACATACACCCATGTTTTATGATAAAATGTTTTATGATGAAATGTTTTATGATAAAATGTTTTAAATACTCCAAGTATTTATAAAAGTAAAAGTTTAGCGGTTAAGAAATTATTACAGTACGACTTTGTTGATCTTCCTTTAGCAGCTTTAAGAGTGACAAGTTGTCTAGGAAAAGAATGAGCAGGTTGTTCTCAACAAATCTTCGAAAGGCATAAAGACATCATTTAGACGGTTCAAATTGACCAGTTCATGACACTGCTGAAGTTTTAATATTTAGACTAAACTACAAATCTGTGAAAAGTAGAAAGTCTTTTAAAATTTCTAGCAATATGTCTCTGGGACAAATATATTATTTAAGGGGATTGGAAGGAGTCTCCAGTGTCAGTACTGTGCTCCACCATGCAAAATAGGGTGTGATTTCACAGTAACATGGCAAGGCTTTTTTTGCAGTATTGAGGAAAATAAGAGGCAGGTAAGGAACAGTGTTAGAAATCAACTTGCTCCATGAAAATAAGTGTAAATAAAAATACAGTATGTCACTTTATAATACATTTTTAAAAGTCTGTGGTATCAGTCCTGCATTATATTCTACTTTATAATTAGCATAATGTTTCTGTAACGGCACAAACCCATAATGATTTATTCCTTGCATGTAAGGTCTTATATACATTCCTGCACAGTGTAAATCTTTTCTTCAAATATCCCAGCTGGAAGAAAGTTGTGGTCAGAGCACAGGATCAGTTAAGGGTCTTGTTCTAGGGCCCAGTAGTTGCAGCTTGGTGGAGTTATCCTTGAACCTCAAACTTTCTGGTCAGAAACCCGGAGCATTAACTTGTTGAGCTATCCTTATCTCTGGGTGCGTACATTTTAATTCCATCAACAGCTTGAATTCTTTGTGTAACAGTCTGCGCTGCTGGTGTAAAGTAAAAAAAAAGCTATCTAATGTCATTATTGCATATTACATCATTAATCATCTAAAATGATAAATCTGTATTTTCCAGGATATGTAATAGAAATGACTCAGAAATGCTTCAGATTTATGACAAGCATGTTATGAATAAATTATGAATGTTTTTTTTTTTCCTTACCTGATAAGGCGAGATTTCTGATGTCTGGAATTTTTTCCTTTTTGGATGAATGTGTATAATTAAAGCAAAAATTAGCATTTTGATGGAATCACCAAGTTGTTTCTGTATAATTAAAAGACAACTCATGTCTCTCTCTCTCTATCTCTTTTTCTCTTTCTTTATTTTTCATGTTGCAGATGGGCGGAGGGGTTGTGATGGGGGTGGGGATCTGGACTCTGATTGATAAAGCCGATTATTTGAGCCTTCTGGCCTCCAGTACATTCGCCGTGTCGGCGTATATCCTCCTGCTCGCCGGTGGCCTGGTCATGGTCACTGGCTTCCTGGGCTGCTGCGCCGTCATCCGCGAGCAGAGGAACCTCCTTTCTACGGTACGCTCACGTTTCCCTTCTGACCCAAACTCCACTGGCCAGTGATGTACAGGACGTGGTGTCCAGAAGCTGAGCCATCGTTCACACTAAAATAACCAGCTAAAAATGGATAAATCATGTAATTTCACGTCTTGTTATTCGCCAACGTCCTGTCCGCTGTTTGACTGCTTGCTGCTGATTCAGAGCATGACATTGGGTTAAATGAGCTGACAGACATCCCACTCTCCTCCATTTTCTAAGGCAGAGAAAAAGAGGTTGTGACTGCTATTGCAGTGGTTCTATTTATAGCTGACCCTCTCCTTGTTTAGATAGCATCAGCTCCATCTTCTTGTTCATTCTTTCGTGCTGCGTTAATTATGCCAACTTCTCACAAAGGTGATATGAAAGTCTGGGACTGAACTATCTGGATATTTAACATTCTGCTCACCTTAAAAGAAAGCTTCTCTTACATCTCAACAGACACACGCACACATACACAAACACACCAGTCAAAGCCAGGAGAGGTAGAGCAGCTGTACCGCACCGTAATGACTGGCCTTGAGTTTGCCTCTATAAAGTGTTTGTCTCCTGTCTTGCTGACAGGTTGCCTTAATTGTCCTCACCTGTCTACCTGAATATGTGTGTGTTTATGCCAGCTGTTCTCCTGACATTGACACTGCCTGTGTTTGTGTTTTGTTTCTTTTTTCTTACCATTCCGTCAATCACTCTGTCATTCACGCTGATAAGAAGTTTACGTCTCATGCAAGCCACGTCCCTCATGTTATGTTTAAAGCATATGCTTCAAATGTTTATGAAGATATGTTCGACAAGCGCTAGAATTTGACAAACGTCAAATTGAGTAGCACTTCTAAAGATAACGGATAAAATGATGATCTATGAAATAAGCACTGAACATGTTCAACCAAACAAATGATTTAGTAATAGGACTAAATATTACATAGTAATAAATACTCAGAAATCACTGCATGTACTAATAAATTAACCATGATGTGCTTTAAAAAAATCTTATGTTAACAATATATACCACAATAAAAAACTAAACACTGACAGCTGTTTTTTCTATAATAGAGTAATTTATTTATGGTTAAAATGAATGATGCTGCAGCTGATCTATGTTTGAATTGAGAGAAGATCATGACCATTTTTGATTTTTCATGAGACACTTTTGAGTTTCAGAATTGGTACGACTGGTTGTGTTTTAAGCCTTTAAGCAACTAAATGGTCTATAGTGAAGCAAGTCTATATCAAAGTGATACTCGACCATCTCCATACCTCACGCAAAACGTTTTGTGTTTATAGTGGTATAATGTGGATTTTAACCAGCAGGATAACTTATTGTGCTTGGAAAATACAGTATGTCTTGATAATTGGGTACCACATTGGGTACCACCTTTAGGGGCAGAGATTTATGTACATGGGGGGGGGGGGAGGGAATGCGGATGGGCTCAACAAATAAAAAAGTAATTGTAGTTTTATTTTCTTCCTCTAGTTTAACTATTATAAACCCAATATTGACTTTTTGACCAATCTTGCGTAAAGGTGCCATATTTTGGAGTGTCGCTTAATGTTCCAGGTGAAGTACATCTTAGATCTTGCTTTACTTTTTGTTCTACAAATTCTTTGTGGAAGTGCAGTTTTTTAGCCAGTCAGAATGCAGTAGACAGGTTTTATCTGAAAATGGTTCCTGGAAGCTAGCTGAAGAAGGGGATATGTTAATTACTCCCCCTTTTTCTTTTTGCTTGGAACCATGTGGTACATTTGAATGCAGTGGAAAAGGACAGTCATGCACAAAATGGGAAAAGAAAAAAAAATGTGTCCACACATATTTCATACCCATGGGAATGTTCAATGGTGAATGTTCTTGAAAGCATTGATGCTCTTATTATTTTGGTTCTGGATTGTGAGACCAGAGTAAACCATAGTGTAGGTTGTGAGCCCTTATTTTGTTGAATTGTTGTATAGAAATATCATATACATTACTACAAATGCTGGGTTTTGTTTTTATAACTATCAACTAATTGTGATAGTACAACATTAAATAGATAATATATTCTGATCTACTATACTGGCTTGTAATAAGAAACATGTAACGCATGAGTCCGATAAACAGCCTACACATGTACAATGTTGGATTTTTGGCATCCACCAAATCCATAAAATTGTAGCTTATTTTGGTCAAACCAAGTACAACAGCACCCCCAGTGGTTATAAGATAAATAATCAGAAAATGGAACTGATTTCTGACTTCTTTTTTTTCCCCTCTTGTCATTTAACAGTACTTCTCCTGTTTGCTGGTGATATTCCTGATTGAACTTGTTGCTGGAGTTCTAGCATATGTGTATTATCAAAGGGTGAGGCAACACCTACACACACACATTAATAACATGACATACAAAAAGAAAAAGACAAAAGGCACATCAGTGTAATGTCACCAGAGGAAAAACAATGCACAGGAAAGGGTAATATTTAGTCATGTAATTGTGTGCATTGTGATACATTATTACACAAAGTCTAAGCCTTAGTATCTTTATATTTTCATTATTGTAGGTGAATAGATAGCTGTTTATTAAGCCTATTATAATACGTCATGAATCAAACACAATAATGCATGCTGTTATAGGAAAAAAATGAGGTGATGAGATGCAGCCATCCCAAAAGTGGATCATATGGCTATGATGGAATGACCCAGAATATTTCATTTCCCATATACCACAGCAATTTGCTAAAAACACACAGTACATTTGAATAACATATTTAATATTGTGAAACTGTGAGAAGTTGGTTCTTGTTATCACCGACTGTCTTTTTGTTAATAAAATATGCAGAGAATGTTGCAAAGAAAGCTAGGACTCTTTATGTGGAAAACAAACTAAGCATTACAAAGATTATGCCAATCGAGACTGCTTCTATATTGACACACATTGACATTCGCTGGTCAGAATTTTAGATAAAGTTCTTCCTTGTGCCATCTGGCAGATATTCAGTGAAGCACATCACGTTTATTTACATTTTTAAATGGTGCTTGTGGGATTCCGCGGCACTGCGCGAGACGAATTGCGGCATTTTGCAGGGAAAAGGACACATTCTTAATGGCCACATCTGTACACTACCGCTCAAAAGTTTGGGAAACACACACACACACACACACACACACACACACACACACACACACACACACACACACAATTAGCCTGAATATAAAATATATCAAAAGAACAAGACATGCTGACATTGTCAGTGTTAGAAATAATGTTTTTGATCGAAATAATGATTAAAACTTCTTTTTGTTAAAAAACACTTTTTGCAGCAATTACAGCCTGGCAGACCGCAGGCATTTTAGCTGTTTAAGATAATCTGATGAGATTTCACCCCATGCTTCTTGTGCATCTCCCACAAAATGGATTTGCTTGATGCAGTCTACTATAGGGTCAAGTTGCCACAACCCTCAATGAGGATCAGATCCAGGAACTGTGCTGGCCACTTCATTACAGTTAGAATTCCGGCTAACTTTAATAAGATTAAATTGTTTGAATTGCATGAAAATATGATTTTCTTCTTCTCTCATTCTTACCTTTTTATGCCTCTCAAATATTCCACACTCTTTTCGTACTCTGATAATTGTACTGAAACTCTTTCTCACTTGTCTTATTTATTTCATATTTATAACGTTTCTTGTCGTTGTCTCTCCCCATTTCCTTTCAGTTGAGTGAGGAGCTGAAGCAGCACCTGAGTAAGACAATGACTGAGAACTACGCTCAGCCGGGGAAGGAAGGCATCACTCAGGCAGTGGACCGTCTCCAGCAGGATGTAAGAGACTCCACATCAAAATCCTTACCATAAACCAGAGCTATGCCTATGAATTTGTTTTTTATTATTATTCAGATAGATGGCAGTATGATGTCAGGATGATATAATAGGGCTACTACCAGAGTTCATAATAAATATTTGTTTAGATCCTAAAATCTTATTCACAATTAAAACAAGAACATGTCAGTATAAGATCGAACATATTTGTGCAGAACAGGAATAATATTGCATTGTCAGTGTTTGTTTGTTTCTGGTATTAATTTAATTGAGATTTTTTAGCTTTTTTGTTCATTAAGGTGCTATCTTCAATGATATCTTTACGTTTCATACATTGGAGGACCCGAAACCAGTCTCAGAAACATTTCTATCAAAAGACAGAATTTAATGAAACCTTTGCAGTACTTACAGTAGGTTTTTGCCTGAAGTTAAACCTGTGCCATAAAGGTGATCAAAATGTTGAGTAGAAGTCGAGTTATGTACAGTTTTGTGCCAGATTTTAAACTATTTTACTTCAAGTTATTTTATAAGGAATACTTTAAAATATGATGCTAATAAGCTACTTGCTCAATATAAACAAACACCTGCGCCAACATATATTAATTAGACAATCTAGACTTAATATTTTTACTGGGATTAGTTTATATTTTCACTGCTGAAATAACAGAGCTGAAGGTAGTATAAAAGACTTAACACTTTTAAATTTAAGCAATCTTTACCCGATCTACTTTTTCGATTTCTCACCTGTGATTCACTCTCCAATTAGCGAACAGGGAATATATTTGGCTGATGATAAAGAAGTACAACTTAGCGTAAACAAGGCATAAGATACTCAGCCTTAACAATATGTATTTCTTTGTATTAATAGGGCAGTTATGCAGGGAGTTCTGCCATACAGAAAGACAAGGTAGACATGTACTGTACATGGGCTTCAACCTGAAATAATTATATCATTTTGCAGAAAATATAGTCCTCTTGCATTTTCTGCAAATAATTAGTTTTGCAAGAGTATGGCTTTTTCTTGTTTTTAGTTTATGGGCAATTGGTGCAATACCCCGACTAGAGTGTGGAGCAAAAGGTATGTAGGAGAAAAACATGTAAACGCTTTTAAGAAGCTACTTAAAATTAATCGAATAGTAAACTTTAGCGCTATTGAATTGACATCATGGTGATGCATTGATTAGCACTGTCCCTTTGCACCTCCATGGTTAAGAGGTTGAGTTCTGCCTAGGGTTCGTTGCATGGTCTCCCCCTGATTGTTGGATTTCTTCCGGGTGTCTTTTTCAAAATTGTGTATAGTGTGTGAAACAAACCGTAGAGTGTGTGTCTACCTATATGTCCCAAGCTGGTTAAAGGAGCAGAGTTAAATGAACAGGTTCAGATACCTACATTTGTAAAAAGGCAAAAGATGACAGAAATTGATGGAAGATGAAGAGCCATCGACGCCAACAGGATGTGCCCATGGATGAGAAATAATAATAATAATAAAAAACGCTATAGGATTGAATCGAAAATCCCATTGCACAAAAATCTACTTATACAGCTTTCACAAAATATTAAAACTTATAAATAAAAGCACCTTTTACCTGTATTTTTGTGTCAGACTCTAACAACTAAGCACGTCTTTACTCTTTCTCGCAGAAATGCTCTCAATCTGTCAGATTACACGGTAGATCTCCTGTGCTCAGCCCTCTTCCAGTCATTCCGCAGGTTTTTAATAGGCATTAATCATTTATTGATTTGGATCTGTGCTTTTTGCCCTTGTGAATGTTTTCTTTATCCTTAGCTGTCTGCAGGTTTTGTGCCCACAATAGATTATTCAGTGCTATCCGTTTATCTTGACTAGAGCTCGAAGCATTATGCAGCTGCCACCATGATGCACCATATGGTATTCTTTGGGTTATAAGATGTCTTTTAGAATTATCCCTGAAAAGTTCTACCCTGGTCTCATTATGCCAAAACACATTGTGGAGCATGGTTTGGGGTGGTTTAGTTGTTGTTGGATTTTTGTTGCTTCCATCCAGTCATAGAATAGGATTTGAGAGATTGTTGGCATTCGCAGTAAAATCAGCAGTGTTGATTTAGTGTAACACTTTCAGAGTCCATCTGAGTCCAACTGGAGCTATATATACTGTATACTGTATAGGTATATACAGGAATATACATATATAGGAATATATATATATATATATATATATATATATATATATATATATATATATATACTGTATAAGGAATTGCATGGATTGACCAGTGTTTATACAGTAATGTTGCTTTAGTGTTAGGTGGACAGCTATTTGCTGATACATTCTTTTCAATGGTATATCTAGTTTATGGAAATTCTTTTGTACCATGGCTTCAGCACCAAAATGACAAAAAAAACTCCAACAGAAACATCTGGTCTTTATTTAATTTTTAGGTTAATTATAATCTCTTAATTGATCATTACTTTCAAAAATTTGTTTTGAAAACAGTCACAGGCCTCATTATAAAAGTGTGTGTGTGTGTGTGTGTGTGTCTGTGTGTGTGTGTGTGTGTGTGTGTGTGTGTACACTGATGTGACCCATTTAATATTTTTTTTCCCTCCCTAAAACATTTCTATTTGTTTTCACTTCAGTTATGTCAATTGCTTTATCACTTTAATAGAGAAAAGGATCCGACATGATTCATCATGGTTTGTTTATTTATTCATTACGTTACGTAAAACCTGCATTGTAACACTAGTTATTCTGTTGCATCAATTTAAGATTATATTATTAGTTAAACTTAGTGTTGT
This sequence comes from Clarias batrachus, assembly GCA_003987875.1. NCBI lineage: Eukaryota > Metazoa > Chordata > Actinopteri > Siluriformes > Clariidae > Clarias > Clarias batrachus. The sequence continues at coordinate 142,597 of QMIH01000314.1, forward strand.
TAATCATACATGAAACAAATTAGTTCATGTTATCATTTAAACAGTCATTCCCTCACAAGCCTTTGTTTTTTTTCCCTGTTTTTGGTATTTATTAAGACGGAAACAAAAATCATTTGGTAATAATACAGTATCATATTTTAAACTTACTGACGGTTACCAATCACTCACACTGGAGACTCCTTCCAGAAATGTTATAAAAGTTTCCTTACATAAAGTTTCATTGTATCAAGGATTGTACTGTACGTTTATGTTGAATAAAATCAGGCTTTTAAATCCATTTATTATTTTTAATAGATTAGATGCAGCATCCACCATACAAGTCACTGTACATGTAGCTGTTCATGTAGAAACTATTAATATAAACCCATGAATTGCGTTACATTTCACATTGCAGTTTAAGTGCTGTGGAAGCAACAACTCCTCAGATTGGAAGCATAGCGTGTACGCCAAGTCACCCAAGTCTGAAAGTCGGATGGTTCCTGACAGCTGCTGCAAGACAGTGACCCAACGCTGTGGCATTAGGGACCACCCATCCAACATCTACAAAGTGGAGGTGGGTGTTCAAAATGAATATCAGTCTCATTCCCACAGAATCGCATAAGTGATTTTAAATGAAGCAAAGATGTAACCAACTGAGCTGCTGATTTGTTTGTTCAAGCTGTAATATTGCTGAAAACTGTAACTCCATCATTCTTTTAATACACCACTTGGGTAAGGTTTGGATGAGAAAACTACAGCTGGCGGTCTAGCAGGTGCTCATATTGACATTATAGTGAGTCCCTCAGGTGCTAATGCTAGGGCCAATTCCCCACTGTGCCATATAAAGTACATTTATATTACAAAATCAGCCCACAACCTGATTAGCCCCACGGGCAGGATTTAAGTGAAGGGTGTAGTCATACATCAAAATCTGTTAACTCAATGGAATCTGGTAATGTCAGATGACAAAAAGTAAATATTAGAACTCCCTAAGCATCCACGACCTGTCAGCAGGTCCAGCTTTACTTTTCTTACTCTCATGAATACACAGCTTTCCAAAGCATATAACAGCTGTACTTTATCATAAGCTATAGGAAAAAAAGACACATGTTGTGGGGTTTTAACATGACATAGAGAAGTGCTTTGATTTTGCTTTCAGTTAATCAGTGACTAACCATAATTGATGTTTATGGGTTAGCTCGCTGGGTAAGATCAAAGTTATCTTTTTTCAAGAGAAAGAGTTTCACTGTTTGTACAGGCATAGATCAGTGCTAAAACAAATGGTAATGAGCTAGCAGAGTAACATAGCTGGCTAGCTATAGGACATTTACATTTAGGCATTTGGCAGACGCCCTTATCCAGACTGACTTACATTTATATCTCATTATACATCTGAGCAGTTGAGGGTTAAGGGCCTTGATCAAGGGCCCAACAGGGACAACTTGGTGGTCGTGGGATTTAAACCTGGAACTTTCCGAACTGTAGTCCAATGCCTTAACCTCAGAGCTACCCCTGACACCTATAAGACAGTTTGGATACCTTAAACTACAAGTGTCCTCACTATTGATGTGTGTATTTTTATTATTTTATGTCTGCTGGATATGTTTCTTTGCTATCTACAGTCATCGCCAAAGGTTTTAAAGAAGGACAAAAATATACATTTTCAAAAAGTCTGCTGCTTCAATGTTTTTAGAAAACTACAGCTTTTGTCAGTTGTTCCTATGGTTTCCAGAAGCATGACTACAAGCATTTTATACAGTAAGTGTCAAAGGCTTTTATTGATAATTACATTAAGTTTACACAAAAAGTCAATATTTGCAGTGTAGACCCTTCTTTTTCAAGACCTCTGCAGTTTGCCCTGGCATGCTGTCAGCTAGTCAGAATTTATGGGGGGTTGGGGGGCGGGGGTTGTTTTGTTTTGTGAACTCGACTCTTGAGAATTGATCACAAGTTCCTAACAGGATTACGGTCTGGGGTGTTTCCTGACCATGAACTCAAAATTTAGATGTTTTGTTCCGTAACCTATTTAGATATCACTTTTGCCTAATGGCAAGCTGCTTCATCGAGCTGGAAAAGGCTTTGTTCGTCACTAAAATGTTCTTGGGTGGTTTTGAACAGTTTTTCTCGAAGGATGTTTGTTTTTTTATCCGTGGCTGTGTTCTTAGGCAAAATTGTGAATGAGCCAATTCCGTTGGCTGAGAAGCAACCAACAATCAGTACCATCATGAAAGAAATGCACCAGATCACCAAGTGCACCATAGGCCACCACGAACAGGGTCCAGCAGGAGCCAATGCAGTTGACCCAGCCATTAAACTCCAGATCCCAGTCCGATCGAGCATCCAAAGAATGTGGCGGACAAACAAGAGGCTCCAATCCATGTTCCAGGGATCCAATTCAGGGAATCCAATTCCCTTAGAGCGACACCCTGAAGGGCCAGAAACATCATGTGGCAAAAGGGGAACCCAAAACCTTGGATTTAATGCTAATGGTTTTATTGTTATAGCTCTTCAGTGTATATTATGTTATGTTGTTAGCATCCTTTACTTCATTGGATCATTTTCAACATCATAAACAGTATTGCTTCAATACATGCAATACATAATGTTGGCTATCAAATGCTAATGAATGAAACAACGTTGTTAAACTCACCTTAAAATGTCTTTTACAACCATTAAATCCCCAACTGTCTAAATGCAAATTGATGTTTTAGCTGTTCTATGCTTTTGCGCCTTACAGGGTGGCTGTATCACTAAGCTGGAACAGTTTCTGGCTGACCACCTGCTCATCATTGGCGCTGTGGGGATCGGTGTGGCCTGTCTACAGGTAATACTTTAATTGATTAGAGCTCTGTATCGTTCTGATTGTTTACAGCTGTTATTTGTTCTTTATTCCACCTTACAGAGGAATTTATTCTCATGTACTTTATTTATTTTAATAGCACAGTCTTACTGAATTGTCTGTTCTGATCGGTGAGGAGATGATTAATTTTCTGTAACAGCAGTGCTGACTACAAGGAGAATCACAGATTTATTTCAATATGCCCACTCCAATATGTTGGAATTTTTGTAGTAACGACTCATTCTTATTATACTGTACAGTGGACAGCCTAACAGTGTTGCACAATTTTCAACAACAGGATGACTTTTAATGCAATGTATAGTATGAATTGTCTCTATATCTTTGTCTATCTACACAGCAAAATTCCCTGTGTTCAACCAACACCCAGAGTGTTTTATTAACACCTCATAGTGTTTATATTGGTCCAGTTGGATCATATGACAGTATTAAATTAACAGAGATTTTATTGTGCCAACAGTACTGTATGTCCTGAAGTGTTTTATTTCATATAGATAAATATTTGGTAGATGCAATTTTTCTATGACAGCATACTTAAAAAAAAAAAATTATAAAATAATAACATTTTTACAATTTTATTTCATTTTATTTGTTTGTGCTTAGCCCATCCCCTGGTCTATTTAACAACTCTTTTGGTGTCAATATTTATGTAACTAATAACAAAGACTGTTTTTCAGTAGCAGATATTTATTAATTATATAGTGATACTATTCAGAATGTATAAACCTTTTCAGTGGTACCCCAGGTAATTCATTTTTATATTCTTTAATTTATTATTATTATTATTATTATTATTATTATTGAAATGTTATGTACTTAATTGTTATTTAACTAAAAAAACATACAAAATCTTGTGTCTTCTAGAGAGAAAAAAAATATCGTCATGTAAGATCAGTGACCTTTCCGTGTTGACATTAACAGTTCTTTTCAGATTATATTTATGTCACCTATAATAGGGATGTTGTAACTGGTGACAACCTACTAAACAAAGATTTACTGAATTGTCCTATAAATATTAATACTTCATATTTCTGTAAGGAAAATTTATGTTAAAGTGGCTTTAAGGTCCAGTATAATAAAATCCCAACCATGAACCTAAACAGCACCACTGGTCCGACATCATTGATCTGAGGTGTAAGTGCTGGCTAAAATAGACTGCTTACTCGATCCGTCGGTCAATCCAAAATGGAAGACTATTTTTACCTCCGATCTTGAGTAGGCAGTATTGACAGATCCCTCACTACTGCAAGAAGAGCGAGGGAATGAGAAGAAAGCGCTCTCCTGTTTAAATGCGGGCATCTAATTTTAGTCTTATGCTTCATGTTGGGGAGTGTTTAGTGCTGTTGATCTATTTCGTGTGAATAAAGACTTTAAATAGACTTAAACACTCATGTCTTTTTGAGGTGGATTGCACTGTATGTCAGGTTCAGAGTTGTGGAGAGTATGACAGGTTTATTCCTTTAAATTTATGAACCTACCGCAGTGGAAGTGGAAACGTATTTTTCATTTTAACTTGAATGTACTGTATGAACATTAACATTCTATAGAAAGCTGCAAATACTGTGAATCTCACGTTCTTCTGACTATTGACCTTTATCCTACAGTATAATGGAGCATTTCTGTCCTGATGAGCGGGGTCTCTTCAGAGAAGACCCCACCCCTGACCATAGGGCATGATGCCTCAAAGCAATCAAGTTGAATATGATGTAAATCATGTGTTATGATCACAAGATCTAAGCTCAACTGTTCAAATGAACATGTGTTATATTGTAACCCAATTGTTAATATATTTTGGAAGAATGGTGTTGATCACTGTAGCACAGTTCCTGAGATTTGACACTAAGACCAGTATCTGATTGGGAGGTTTAATGGATAGAATGTAAAATCAAATAATAGTTTGAAAACCTGGCTAGGTGAAAACACAAAATGGCAAAAACCAGTGAGCTAATCCAAGGGAGTGGGGTAAGGCAAATTGTAGACGATATTCATATATAGTAGGTAAGAATGACATTGCAAAAAGTAATTTGAAAAAAAAAAAAAAAAGATAAGATAGCGGTACTTTATAAGGAACAATGCAGAAGTGGTGCAAAGGACACCTGATGATGTGTGGTGATATTGTCAGCTGAGCACATGACTCTAGCATACTGTACCATACACCAAGCAACACTTACACTACTGCAGAGTGAATTGAATAACACGGATTATTAATTATATATCAGTAAACTGGTGATAAGATCATGGGCACCCAAGGTTTATCTATAGTACAGTATGCCTGTATGACCTGTCCAGTCTGATCCCACAGTAAAGCCACAGTATGCATATCATGCTGGTTACGATAGAAAGCTATCAGACACCCAGTAGATCACAGTTTGCTGTGTATGGATATACAGGAGGCAAAGAATTCCAGGTGTTGATCAAGCCTCAAAATTCTTCAGATCTTAATCTACAAGAAATCTGAACAAAGGATCTGCTGTAACACACTGGTGTGCCAGACACCACAGCACACACACAGAAGTCGTGGGGGGGGGGGGCCTAATGATTTGTGTTTTAATGTTATGGCTGATCAGCATATACTGTATATTGAGCTTTCCGTTAATTAATGAACAGCTATTTTTCTATTGTATTTTTAGAAATACCGTATATGAAAAGTATTGACATACATTAAACACATGGTACAGATGAATGCAGATGTTTTCTAGGTGAAATATGAAAAAAAAACAGATACTTTAGAAAAAAAAAGAAAATATAAACAAAATAAAATAAAACAAATATCAATAGAATGGTTATAAACCTCTATAAAGAGGAACTTTATACAGATTTTTTTGTTTAGTTTTTTTCACTGATCATATCTGAACATGCACTATTTAATCATTTTTTTAAATTCGCATTTATGAGAAACCGTGAGAAAAAATGTGTTCTAAGGGTACACAAACTTTTGCTTACAACTACATATTAGTTACACTTTATTATCAGCATCCAAATTACATTAAGAACAGCTATCTAATAAAACGATACTGAATTTATGCATGGAAATTACTTGAAAATACCAAGTTGCTTTTTCCCCCCAAAAACAGTGTTTTCGGGAAACAGCGCTATTTTTATTTTATTTATTTATTTTAAGGTCACGGCAAATCCATCTTTGTTTTCTGATAATATAATAGAAACAATAATCAGTCCATAGTAATTCAGGAAGGAGGGCGGTCAACCAGCTACCACTGTGCAGATTATTGAGCACACTATTCCTGTGTGTGAAACGAGTCGTCATGGAAACTTGTCATGTTTGGTGAATTATTGTTGAAAATATTCGAAAGAAAATATAAACAAATAAACAAATAAATAAATAAAGACACACAAAGTGGGCAGAAGCATTTCTCAAGTGAGTACAGTAATTAAATTGATGCTCTTCATTATTATGTTAATAAAACACATGGTGTTGCTCCGCAGAGGTCGAGTGCACTGGAGAAATAATTGTGCAAAACCCTGCATGAGTAGGCATGAGAGTGACCTCGCAAATGTCTCGTTCCAGACTTACAATTGGAGTTCTTTTATACTTGTCAATCCCGGTATTGTCTTTGTGTTAGTGTGTGTGTGTGTGTGTGTGTGTGTGTGTGTGTGTGTGTGTGTGTGTGTGTGTGTGATAAATAGATGCCATACATTTTATGCTTCAATTAACATTAGTTTTCTAATAATTTTTCCCTTGTTTTATCTTATGTCATGTTTTCACTCCTTTTTGTGTAACTCTCTCTCTCTCGCTCTGTGTGTGTGTGTGTGTGTGTGTGTGTGTGTGTGTGTGTGTGTGTGTGTGTAATGTTACATTCTATTCCCTTAGTAATTACATAAATCAAATAGGAAATATTCATGCTTGAATTACTATTAATATATTCTAATGATTTGTCTTTTGTCTTATATCATGTTTCTGTCTTTCCTATTCTTTCTGTATGTCTCTCTCTCTCTCTCTGTGTGTGTGTGTGTGTGTGTGTGTGTGTGTGTGTGTGTGTGTGTGTGTGTGTGTGTGTGCGTGTTGGTTCTGTGTCTGTAGTTAGCAGGAGCACTGTTGACTGCCTGCTTTATTTATCTGCTTTATAAAGAAGAGGAAGAAGACTTCTCTGATGTTTGAATGAACAGTCCTCCTATTTGGCTCTTCAACGGCCAAGTGGGTGGCAGGTCTGCCATATGTGTGTGTGCGCGTGTGTGTACAGTATGTATGTGTAAGTGCATCATGCATGGTATTGCAGCATGTTGTCATCCCCCTCATCAAGGCTCTGCTTTCAGGCCAAGAATTCAAAAAATGCTTGTTGCGCTGCTCGCACATCACATGTTTCAGTCCGTACTGTACACAGACCAGCATCGCATGGCTTATCTTCCTTATTCAACCCATAAGTCATAATCATAGAGAATACAAATACGTTTCTCTTTCTGGTTTGAACCTATTGTAGATATGTTCCTTTAGCCTAAAATATGCTACTTTTTTGTTTTAAAGAAAATTCAACCTTGCTCTTGTTGACGTTATCTTCATGGCACAGATGTGATCTTTTCCTGGGACACAGTGCCAAGTGTCAACTTGCAGTGTCATGCAAAGTGTAAATGTTCTGCACTTTTGCTTGAGAATCTATAAGACAACGAAGGCAAGCAATAGGAGAGCAAGAGATGTATGCTTGGTACAGTACTTTGCCCTGAATGGGATGTACAAAGTAAGTGTGGAATACATGCAAATATATCATTTTTCACCAGAATCTCCTTGCTTTTCAAAACTCTTTTCTGTCAACAAGCTTTCGTATTCCCTCATAAAAAATGTTAAAAATCAGCTCGGAGCCACGAGTGCACCGCTGTCTTCAGTTCTTCATCAGAAGTGAATCGTCGTCCTCGCAGGTGAAAGTACAATGGAGTGAGATCAGGGCTATAGGATGAAACGTTTTGATTAGTGTGGACAGAAGTGTGTGGACCTACATTGTCATGCAAGATCACAACACCCTTATAGCACTCCTCTGTGGTTAATCTGACGGTTAAGCTTCAGCTCTTCAATAAACATCTCACGATTGTTAAATCTTTTTCCTGATAATGTTCCAATACTGGCTCTTGAGAATCCCAGAAAACTGCTGGCATCAATTTTATAGCTGATGGTTGACTTTTTAAACATTTGTTAACTTTTTCTTGGTCGGCGATTGATGTTTCCGTTCTATACTCTGATGATCACTCTCAGGCTCGTAGTGACGAATCCGTGTCTTGTCACCAGTAATGATTCTCTTTGAGAAACTTTCACCTTCTTGTCCAAATTTAGTTTGATATCCAAGTTTGTTTCTGCACCAGTTACACCACAAAAAAAACTAATCACTGCTCTTCTTTTGTTCAAATCACAAGTGCAGCCAACAGACGTTTTAACATAATCAGAGTGCAGATCATTTTTTGACTCACCCTCGTACAATATGTCTTTTTCTTATCACGTAGCATGAACACTCCACAGTCTCCACTTTACCTCTTCACCATAAGCAGAGTGAGTTTAGCTTTGAAAAACCTTGAACACTTTTTTTTTTTTTTTGGTTGTTTGAAGTGGAATTTGCTGATTATGTGATACAGGAGATATTGTACATTGTCTCTCCCCTCTTTTGACTCCTATCCCCTTTTTTCCCTCTTGACACTTTTAAGAGATTGTCTTACACAAAAATACTCAGCCACTTTTCCCTTTCATTAATTATTCGTGACTTCCCATTCATGGCTGAAGTAAAGCCAGTAATGTTCCCTCAGCTCCCTCTCTCAAATGGACAAGAGCAAGAGTGAAAAGTTGCAGCCTCATACACAGCGAAGTCAGTTTCTCTAGTTCTGAGGGTAGGGGTATCTTTCGGTCACGTTGCACTGAATTGTGTTATGCTCAGCGTGTAGCGCTAAGTGCTTCTTAGTGTCGCATTCTGCATAACATGACTAATGGTTATAGGCCAAGCGGACAATCATTAAAGTCAAGACATTTATTGTGCCCGATATTTTTCGTCCAGGCATTCACACATTCATTCATAATTCATTCAAAAAGTAATTAATTAATTACTTTTGTTCGAGGGGACATTCTGAGATTCCCTTTTTTTCACCAACCTTGAGCTTTTTTCTCGCTCGTCCTTTTTTTGGACGACTCAGAGATAATCAAAATATCTTTTGAAGCATCATGTAAAGAAATGACATTTGTACAGTACACTATATACATATATACTACATCTATACTTTATATGTAGCTATTCTCTCTCTCTCTCTGTCTGGACAAATGTCTTCAGCCATCCCTCATTTCTTCATATTTTGCCTCTCATTTCCAGTACAATCCCTGTACCTGAGCCACACAGTGACATATGAATCATTCACGCATAAGAAACATCTGAATTAAGGCACGACCCAGTGAGAAACAGGTCCAGATGATGACGGATGATCAGGCCGGTGATTAGTATACTGGTGATGCTGAATGCTGAGTGGTTGAAACGAGCGGGGAAATGAGGTCGCTGAGGTTGTTACATGAACAACCAATTTTTAAATCAGCACTTTGCCACCTGTCACAGTAAAACATTTGTTACCATTTATTTGATTCACTCTTCATCATTTCATTTCATTTAATATGAAGAAATACAGGGTGTCTCAAGACGTTTGCACAGTACTCTATATCTCTTTCTTTATTTAAAAAAGTATAATTAAATGTGGCTGTTTACACAGGCTGTTTACTCTCCCTTTTCGGTTCTAGCACTTGCCACCAGTCTAACTCTTTTTATCCACACGCACGTGTATAGATACACACTCCCACACATGCTAATTGACCCGATTGCAGAGCTGCTGCCATAAGGGCTGCTTTACGCCTCTGTTCCCATAGTAACTGGATGCTGCTCAATCTCCTCATCAGATGCTTTTAAAAAGAGCTTCTACAAGTGCAACCACATACTCATACTGTATAATTAAGATAAGGCAATATTAAAAAAAAAAAAAAAGATTACTTAAAAAACACACTATTTACTATTAAAATGCTGTGGTGAAGGACAAAGTTTGCTTAAGAATGATGGCTAGAACCTGAAATAAAAGTAAAAATAGCATGCCTGCTCTATTTTTTTTTCTCCATCTGATTATGCATCCAGTCACTTGTTATAAATGTTCTGACCTTCAAGTCAGTAACTAACTGCATTTTGGTCATTTTTGTGCTCATTACATGGCTCAGTGCTCAGTACAGTACAATGCTCTACCATAATGCACAATATTCCTCTCTGGGCTTCTGTCATGCATGTGCTAATTCACTTATATGCAACTTTATCTAAACATATTGCATATACTCGTGTGTGTGTGTGTGTGTGTGTGTGTGTGTGTGTGTGTGTGTGTTTGTGTGTGTTTTACAGATCTGTGGGATGGTGTTTACTTGTTGCTTGCACAGACGGATAAAGCTCGACCCATACTGACCGATCAGCAGGAGCTCTACGGGTCACCTCAACTGCTGCCAGTCCACACACTTGTTTATTCATTCCTCCTTTCTTTTTCCCAAACTGCATGAGTGTGCTTTCCTTCCAGTTTAGTTGTACATAAATGTGTGAGTCCTTCTTTTAACCTTCTATTAATTTATTCCTTAAATTCAGGGGGAATTAATCATTATTGGATTTATTTCCCACAGTCTTGCCACTGTACAGTAATATGGGAGTCTCAGCAAGAATGTAATGCGGTTATAGGCTGATATCCTAATTACACACAAGAGGCTTTTCATAATCTTATAGGGGGAATGTTTGTTTTTTTAAAAGAAGAATAATCTTTTTGTTTTGTTTTTAAGCACTGTGTATCTGTAACTGGTCGAAGCTGCTCTCTTTATGCAACTAAATGTTATTTTATACTTATGCTTAATTATACCTAACTCATATACTGTAAGGGTCATGTGATGCAGTGAAAGTTATTTTAGTATTTTTACTGAACTATGAATGTTATGTGTAGAAATATATGTTTTGCTAACACAATTGACACTGAGAAGTAAATTACTAAGAAGCTAAAAATATCACAGCGATTTCTGCACTGTAGCATATTCCATAAGCACCCTGTGATGTCTTGCATAAGAATCCATCACATCTAAAATCTTCGCATATTTATAGTGTTACAGTGTGAACTTGGAGTTGATATTATTTGAAGAAGAAAAATAGTCTATAAAATAATTCTGGCACAAAAGAAGAGATGATTTGTTATTTATACTGTATAAGTATTCAGCCTCAGGATCAGTACTAGCTTGAGTCACCTTTGACCGCATGTCTTCTGGGGTATGTCTCTGTTATGAGGGATGGAGATGCAGGATGTATGCCCAGACAAGACCAAATAGACTAATCCAGAACATTACCTGAACTAAAGCTAAAACAACTGACACATGGCTAGAAACAGATATAACTAACTAACTGTCATGGCTTAATGGAGATAAATGCAATACAAAGCAACTCAAAAGCATGGGTTTTAGGCAATGATATCAGTAATGCATTAACAAGAAACAACTGAGTTCAATGAGGGAATATTCCATATTGAAATATGTTTTGCACCTGATTGACCCATCTTTACCAATTAGTTGAGGTATCCCATGCTAAAAACTGCACTAGTTGTCACTAGATATGGAAATAGTATGCCTCTTCTTTTGATTTGTAGCACACTTCAAGAGCTAATAGATCTAATTGTACCATCACATAAAAAGTTTGCATATTAGGTAACCTTTTCTGTTTTTTTTTTCTGTTTTAGTTTTTTGGTAAATGCATTGATATTTTTACCAATGACATGACATCTTAACCATTTGGAAGAGGCATATACTGCAGTGTGTTAAAATAAACATTGTTGTTATTATTTCCCCTAGGAAATAAAAACTGGATAAAAAAGTGAGAATGGGTTGAGGGTTAAGGTTGTTGTACAGCTGGAAGAAAAACCTCTGTCCCAATCAAAGTTACCCCTGCATTTGCTTTCCATCCATACTTCAGCCTTGACCAATTTTTCAGTTCCTGTACGATTATGCTGCCACCACCATGCTTCACATTGCTAATGGTATACTTATAGTTGAATTGCACCAAAAATATGATATTACTCCTGTTAAGTCGATTAAAAATATTCAGGTTGTAAAGCTAGACAATATAGAAAATCTTTGAGTTGGTGCAAGGTACTATAAGGTAATGAACAGCATTTCTAAGACAAAAATATTTGCATGTATAGAGCTATTATTTTCACTGATTGCATTATCATAACTTGTTTGAAACCTGTTTCACATGCCAGCTGTTTGTTAGCTTTTCTGTCAGTATATATATATATATATATATATATTATTATGGTCAATTCAGATCTTGTTTGAAAAGGTTTTGAAACAGCATCCATGTTTACCACCCAACTACCTTCGATATTGGAGCTTTAAGGGCTCGTTTGGAGGTTTGGGGGTGTTGCATAAATAAAACCTTCATTGAAACTTCATCAATTACTGAAGCAAATATATACCATGAAAGAGCAAATAGAAAAAAATATTTTCTGTCTTGCTTCATGTGGTTACCATAGCAACCACCATCTCATTGAAGTTCATTCTCAGTTGCATATTAATTAAATATTTGGATTTTATTATCAGTAGTTAGTTTAAGCTACTACTTTTAATTTGACTTGTATAAGTTTGAATACATTATGAACGTATATGCATAATAAAGTACTTGGGTGGATGGTGCTAAATATACTCTTTCTCTGTCAGATGTCCAAAAATGCTTCATTTACATTTATTCTGCTAGACACATCACTACTTTCTAATACTATGATGATGTCTGTGTAATATGTCATATATGTGTTGCCTCGATGCCTTTAGACAATGTGCCTCTTTCAAAGAACAGCAGATGTACTACTTAATGCAGATGTAGCAGTGGCATGTACTGTGTATGTATACATACTGATCGGTGTTACTGGATAATAAAATAATTTTGGGACAAATCTGCATAATACAAACACAGTGTTTATGTTGACACCTGGTGACTTTTTTTTTTGTCCAATTGGTTTCATCCAGCTTTTCTGGATTCCTCCCACCTCCCCAAAACATGCATGTAGATGAATGGGTGTGTGAATTTATGTACGTATGCATGGACCTGTTTTCCAAATTCATGCTTAGTGGTACTACTTACTGTGATCCTCCACTACCCTGATCAGAAAAAAAGTGATACTAAAATCAGTTATTTAATATGTGCCAGTAGGTGGAGACAGAGACAACATAATTATATTTAAAGTACTAACTGGTGTGATGTACAATATATTCATTAAAGACAGTCTTGGATTGAAAAAAGTGACAAATCTACTTTATGCTTAGCATAAGTTACTGTATATGAGTTCAGGGTCACGATGTAGGCCTTTTCCATTGACAGATTCATCACAATCCATAGCAGCCTTGGCAATACTGTACAACAAGACACACCACACATTTCTCACCGTCTATTAGAAGATAGTTCCTCATTTTCAATCCGACAGCGCTGTTGATTAGTTTACTATAAAAGCAGCTTTAGCCACAGTGTATCTAATATTTTAATATGAGAGTCTATAATATATGTTCTAGCTCAGTGGTAAAGATGTTGGATTACTCATCTGAAGGTCACAGGTTCAAATCCCGGCACAGCCAACATGAGTAAGGCCCTTGAGCAAGGTTTCCTAATCCTTAACTGCTCAGATGTATTATGAGGAAATGTATAAAGAATCAGTTGCTCTGTACAAAGTTGCTGGCCTAATGCTGTGAATTTGGTCATTTTGTTCTATGGTTAAATGTTTATTTATTAAATAGTGTCAATGCAATCAGCAGTAAATCTATTAATTTTGGTTTTACCCCCGGAAAGTGTTCAGCATCGAGTGCCTTGAAAGCTTTGAAACAGGCCAACTTTATACAAGCAATAAGTATCATTTTTGTTGTATGTAAAATGCCTAAACTGGCAAATTTTTATTGTTCCTATTGTTCTTTTTCCTCTTATTATTATTATTATTATTAGTAGTAGTAGTAGTAGTAGTAGTAGTAGTAGTAGAAGTAATATTATTATTGTTGTACATACAGTATCTGTGTGTGTATATATATATATATATATATATATATATATATATGCTTTACACCATCCTGATGCTGATTACTTTTCTACAACAGCATGCTTGAAGTGTTTTATGCTTTATGTAATGCAGAGGATGATTCATGTACATGTGGGTGGACGTGCCAAGCTGCCTCCCACCCCAAACTGCCTTTATACAGAGAATTGCTATACGTGTGATTTCTTTCATAAGGAAGACCGGTACGAGTTTAATGCCTTGCAGAACTTACACTGTAAAGTAAAATATATATTGCTCCACTGACTTATTTATACAGGATGTTGTTTCACAAAGGATCGAACACCCTGAACTTGTTAGGATGGAGGCCAGATATTCACTTTCTTTGGTTGTGATCCAAAATCCTATAAATCACATATGCTTTGTTATCATTGTTATTGTTTTCAAATAAAATACATGAATGTACTGCATATCAGGCTGTAGATCAGTCTTCCATAAAGCAAAAAAGCGCAAGTGATCAGGCTCCTGTAACGCAGACTCGATGACCCGTGACTCCAGGCCTGCATTATACCCAGCAATAAATGTGCCAGACGGATTTAGGATGGGGATCAAAGCATGAAAGATATTGCCTTTGAGATAGCGAAAGCTCTGCATGTGAGAGGGCCCAGAGCCAGAGCCGGTCACTGCAGCAACATAAATCTGCCCCTGTATTACTGTCAGCATGTGGACATGTGTCAGAAACATGCAGGCCCTCTGAGAGATCAAGTACTCCAGATGTTAGTTTCCCAGGTCAGGCCTGCTCTAGTAGTCTGCCAAACATTGTTCTCAAGCGACTGTAAAGACAAAGTAATGTACGGAGGAATTGAGTTTGTTGGTTTATACAGGGTTATTCATTTTTAATAGTAGCTTTTATTACACTACAATATATTGACAGTACTGGATTTGGGGACATGGACATCAATCTGCTTTCTCATCACAGAATGCGTTAGCCAAGAAAGTGACCACATCATCTTGTGCTTTCTTTAACCTTTGGGAAATAGTTTTAACCAACCGGCAAAGACAAACTTATTAAAAGCAATGCTTTTCTTATTTCTCTATATATAATTTTATGTACAGATCTACGCACATTGGAGCCACGATCAGATTGCCTACTTCACGTTGGCCTCCCTTCAATGGCCCAAACATGTGGAAGTCTCTTGAAGTGAGATCAGGACTGTACGGGGGGATGTGACAATAACTCCCAGCCAAGTTCCTGTAATGATTGTGTGTACAGTTATATCTCTTGTGTGGACAGATATATCTTTTTCCACAAGTTGTCAACAAGTTATCTATTGATTTTCAAGGATCATGGCATCCACTTGTTGAATGTTCACAGGAATGATAGTTATATAGTTATATATAGTTATTGAGCTAATTCTGGAAAGGAGCTTTGAGCTTGTGAAGTAACACCAACCCGAGTATTCAGTTTGACCTCATCTGTCCTTCGAGATGTCTCATCAATAATGTAATACATGAAATCTTGTACACTCTCTGGAAAAAATGGTGCTATTTTGAATTTTAAGGGTTCCATGGTTTTTATGGCTCTAAATAAAACCCTACAACAGTGTCATTTCCTTTTAGATAATGCCTCTAAGTGTCAGTCACAGCATGGGTGAAAGTAGGTTTTTTTCACACTTTTAACAAGAACATTGTTGGGATTCAATCATAGAACCTGTAAGTTAACATGGCTACATTCTAACGCAGAATAAATGGAAATATAAAAAGAAAATGTATGAGATTTTAGGGACTGTCCTCTACCTTCATGGTTTATTCTACTCACTGTTTGGCTTCATAGTACCGGTAAAAAAATTTAAACTAATTTCACTCTATTGATTAGTTGTTAACTATCAGTCTTCAATTGCAGATTGGACATGTGTTGCTGGAGCAAAATAACTGGTTAAATAAACAAACAAATCATAATCTGTTATTGATAAATGGTGTTTGGCGAATGTTGTATGAAAGCGATATCATGCTGTTGTACTGAATAACAGCACTGCTGCTCTCTCATGCCTAAAGCCACACCACAGCCATGCTGATATTCATTACAACAGCACTCCCTCTTGTGTAATATTGCTTAAATATATAATAAACTGATGATCACTTGTGTTTGTTAAATAGTGTGCTGCTCAAGGACACATATACATTTATGGACATATAATTTTCTTCACTTTGTAACTTGAATATAAAATTGAAGTTTAAATTCAGATTTCCTAATTCTAAATGATGTCAAGTGCAGCATGTGTATGCCATGTGAGTTTCATTTCAGGGAAAATGGGCCACGGGTTAGAGGATATTATTGTTTTTTTTTACAGAAACTTTTTTTCTCCATTATACACAAATACTCAAATGCAGTATTGTTTAACACATTTGAAAGACAACTAATTATTTTATTCCTTAATATTTTAGTACATAATCTAAGACTGCATGTGCGGAACTCAGAGTAAAGTGGTCCTACGTACAGTTTTATTTCTCTGTTGTGCTTTGTTAATCGCTCACTTTATTTTTAGCATCTGCGCTAACAGTACCATGAAAATATTCAAAGTATTATTAATCTTAAATTTATCATGAGGTAAAAAGCGAATAAAACATGGCAGAATTTTCTCTGGAAAATGTGCTTTGTGTTTGTTTAAGAATGCAAATACGAGAGGTGTTCAAGTCAAACTAGGACTTTCGATTGTGCAGAATAACAGAACCCAGTCTAGAGAATAAACAAAACAAAAAAAAAACTTGGACATGGACATCCGGCCCTATTTCAAATGTTGGCACTATTTCACATGTTTTAACTCGGCTAAGAGTTTAACGTTGTTTTCTGTATGTCTTAATTCATAAGAAAGTCTTGGTTTGACTTGAACACACGTCTTATGATAAAGTTATCACAGATGTGGTACACAATCAAAATGCTGTAATGCTGTAAATTTGACTGTGGTTATAATGTAGACACAATGTAAAATTAAAAAAAAAAAAAAAAGGTCCCAGAGAACACGGGAACATTTCTTTATGCAACGATACTTTAACCCCTCATGACATAAACAGTGGCTTTATTCATAAAGTGTCTTGCTAAAGGCGGATGAGTCTTATTCTATCCATTCTCAATAACATTAGATCAGAGTTTATGATCTGAGACTAAAATTCAGTCATGCACTATTGTTGCCGTATTTTCTTTAAAACACAAACAATGAGATGAAATGAGTTTTGACATCTGACGCATGAATCATACCTGGGGTTTTAGTGATTTGTTTAATGCCTTAGTGTGGAATATTGCAATCTGGTTAGTCTGTAGATGTTATAGTAAGAATTACATGAGGGAAGAAAACGGCTGAGAAATCTAAGTTCAGGTCAGTGGTTAATGGAATTCCCTTCTTCTGGCAGTTATTGTGGTGAGAGGTGGCGTCAGTTAGACCGATAGTTGATGGTGAACCTTCTATAGTGCTTTCTCTGTTTCTCATTCTCACATGTTCTCTTTCATTCTTTTCCCTCTCTTTTGTCCTGGAGCATGAAGGATTCGACATATTACCGCTCAGGGTAACCATGTGGGTATGTGACTTTTTGTATCGAACTTCAGCTGACACAGAGCTATGCATATGATTACACACACACATCATTTCCTTATCCCACCACAGTCATGCTTAGCATTGCAAAGCCTTCATATAGCGGACACACACATGAATCGCATTAGAGCTGGCGTCTTGCCTGCTGGTCTAAGAGGCAGCTCCATGTGTGTTTGTGGAATTGTTTAATTCTGCTGTGTATTCTGTAGGATGATCAATGTACTTAAATGATTAAACAGTATATACTAATACAAAATGGCTGATCCTTTATGCAGTGCTCTAAACTTCCAGCAGAGGGCAATGTTGGCCCAAAGTCGTGCATCTGCAGGACACTTTGGAAACTGTGATGGCATTTGTGACCATCAGGACTGGCAGGAGCTAATCTGATTACTTCATATTTTTAAGATAACACTTTGTATGATAGATGTGCTAGATTAATAAAAATCCAACCTTGAAAACTGACGCATGTTACTTTTACACACTAAAGGAAGAAAAAAGAAAGCATGGGAATATTTCTGCCATTACTGATGACTGGCCCACTTTAACACATGGCAGTGGCAAAAGATAAATAATTAATGATAAATAATTAGACAGATTAAAGGGAGGGAAGAGAAAGAAAAACAGATGTGGGGGGCCAGATCACATGGGCCTTGAGACAAATCACCATGACGACAAGCCTTTAAATCCATGCATGTGAGCTTCCTGCCAAATTCTGCTCCAGAATATCTAAGAATAAGTGTGCCTTCCTGCATACTTCCTCAGCAAAAAAAAAAAATGAAGCTTTTGCAGACCTTTTTATTTTTGGAAAATGCCACCCTTGAAAAACTTTGGGCGTTATTGTGATTAATAGTATTCACAATATGTCTAACCATCATGTTGAATAATACTGTAATTTTAACACAATCGAACACAGTGCGAGTTTATAAAGCTACAGCAGTAATATCAATTATGAAAATGATACATAATGGCTTATTATGTGCATAGAGTCTGTACAGACTCAAAAAAGAAACATATTTGCCTGGTTCAGTGGATAACATGATTGGCTTTTCATTACATATAATTGTATTTATTATGTTAAATGATAAACAAGATCAGTTCTTTTGCAATATAAAAATTACAGATATAATAGACTTTTACGCCTTTTCCCCTACTTAGATTTTTCAGACTCCCCCCACCCCCCACCTTTATAGATGATAATCATATATTTCTTTTAAAGAATAGGTGTATACACATGGTTTAATTTTTTTGTCCTGTTTTAACAGTGATACAATTAATAATAAACTGATTTAAAACTGTGGTGAGGTTTTCTGTAAGAAGGCATTTAAGCACTTGGTGAAGTTGCATGGCAAAAATTCAAAAGTAAAAAAAAAAAAAAACATAGCTATGCTTAATAGTGAAAGAAAGGACCTTTCCATGCATTTGAGAACTCATCGCGTTTGTGAGACAAATCAGAAAAAAAGGTTTCAATTTGGTAGGGAGCATAAAGATTAGACTTTGGAGCAATGGAAAAAGGTCATGTGGCCTGATGAGTTCAGATTGACCCTATCCCAGAGCGAGTGCACTGTAAGAAGGGAAACACATGAAGCGATGCTCCCATCATGCATAGCGTCCACTGTACAAGCCTCTGGAGGCGGTGTTATGATCTGGGTTTGCTTCAGTTGGTCAGGTCTAGACTCAGCAACATTAATTATGTGGCAATAAAAGAAAGTTAGCTGACGACCTGAATGTACTGAATGACCAGAGTATCGATGTTTTTCTTCCTTGATAACACAGGCATAATCCAGGACTCAGATTGTGAAAGAGTGTTTCTGGGAGCATGAGGAATTATTTATTTATTTATTTATTTATCTTTTTTTATTATTATTATTATTATTATTATTATTATTATTATTATTTATTTGTTTATTTGTTTTGTTTTTAAATAAATTAATTGTTTTATTTTTTTGGCCAGGCACTATATCTGCTATAAAGTGAGTAACAATATTAACTAACTTGTCTCGTGGACATTGTATATTAATAAATGTAGAACTAACAGCATAAATTACATCATGATGTTTTTATTAATTTTTTCAAGATACAGTATCTTCAACCCTATTTTTCAATTATTTGTCAATCAACATTATATATTCTGCTTTTTCATCAGGAGAACAGCACTAAAAGGTGAGTCAGTAGCCATACGCATCATTGTTCATATTTTTATTATATCTTAGTAGATGTGCTCAGTCATAGCTGTGATTGACCCGAATCAGAGACCACTATCAGAATTAAGGAACCAAACCATTACACTGAACACATGTTGTATAGGGTGTCTGTCCTGGTATGTCTCTCTCAGTTATATCTGATCACTTAACAGTGTGGTCATTTTGAATGAGTCTTAAATGTAATTTATAAAAACCTTGTATACGTGTGAGCAGCATGGTAGCTTACAGTAGTTGTTAGCATGGTGACCTCCGGAATTGGAGGTTTGAATCTCACCTATAGTATGTACGTACTGTACATGTTCTCCCCATGTTTGGTGGGTTTCCCTTTAGGTCCCCCATAGTCTAAAGACCTGTGCTGTAGACTGACTGGTGTTTCTAAATTGCCAATTCTCCAGAGTTCCCTGGGACAGACTCCAGGCCCACCGTGACCCTACACAGGATAAGTCGTATAGAACATACATGGATGGATGTGTGTGTGTGTGTGTGTGTGTGTGTGTGTGTGTGTGTGTGTGTGTGTGTGTGTGTGTGTGTTAGAAGTTATATTTTGATCCTTTAAAATAAAAAGTAATATGTCCATTTTGTTATTAAACCACCAAAGACTTCTGTGTAATTTTCAGATCATTTCAGATCTCCAAATGGCACCAAATACCAGGAACGACCTATTAATAACTCTGTACTAACCACTTGGGTATTTTTGTTCGTCCCGAAACAGCTTATTTCAGCTAGTCATTAGGGGAAAATCACTTACGGCAACAATACCAAGAGAATAATACCATACCATAATCTGCATCTTGCCAGATGTGGCAATGTTGAAGTTATGCAACAAAAATCATTTTATTAAAATACTCATTAAATTAAAAGCACATTTTCTAGGTCTGTCCGGGTGACGAGGTGGTGGTGGTGGTGGTGGTGGTGGTGGGGGGGTTGTCTAAAATGCCCATACCCGCTGTATGTGAGTAATGGTTACGGCCTCACAGGTTTAGAGTCATTTTTTACGCCATTGACATCTTAGAGAGAGAGATGATAGAAATAGATTTTCTATTTGAAAATAATATCTTATTTTGGGGGGAAGCTGTAACAGGGTCAAAGGTGAAGCCATACCTGAAGCCTGACCTCCTGCCAAACTTTTTTTTTTTTTTATTATTCCATCTATGTTTTTTTTTTTTTTTTTTGAGTGTGGTTATTCGGCATCATCAGGAGCATCACTGTTACAGTCTCGCAGTGCCTCTAGCATTAATAGTGACAGATAAATAAAACACTGTTCTGACCCCTCATTTATTATGAGACGAGATGGTTCTGCTGTTGCTATGGACACGCTGTTGCTGAAGGATTTCGCCATTCATTTTGCCTTCTAAAAAGTAATGGAGGTTTTGAGGCTATATCCAGACATGTAAGCTATAGTCATTCATTTCCCATTTTAATTAATTTATGAATAGAGCCGCCACAAAGGCCTGCATGCATGTGTTAGTGTTTTGTTTTGTTTTTTGTACCAAATTAAGGCCAGAAGTGTGATTATGCATGCTCGTGCTCAGTTTGTAAAAATACCGCTCTTTTATTTCCGACGCAACACTTTTATGCGCTTTTAATTACAAACTGGACTAGCCGATGTTGTTTCATCTTGCGCCCGAAATAAAGTCTTGTAATCCAGCACAAGCCGCCTTAAACTTAGCATCAAGGAAAATCGCTGTGGCATTTGCGAATGCAATTCTCAGCCAAAGGTCACAAGCTTCCGATTTAAGCCCTCGACCAATGAGATGTGTGCATTTCGTTTTGGGTGTATGCCATAGAGGTCATTAGATGTTATACAAACAGCTATAGGTCAGCGTCAAAGGAACAAATCCCAATTATGCTTCAATTCAACTTCATCACCCAAGTGCAATGCGAGACTGCCCCTCGAACCCCCTCCTTCACACTCCAGCAGCTTCACACAGTTCCTGGCATGATGCAGGCCGGTATTCAATGGAGTGTTTGTACAGTGATGTCAGATTGTTTTTTTTTTTTTCCTAAGCGTCAAATGCTCTCTCATTTGTTCCTGTTTATAAGATATCAAATGTTGGAGCACAAATGGTTCTGCTGGTTGTTATTTATAACGCAGCAATGGTGCAATGCCGTGATGCACAAATAAACACACATTGACACACACACACACACATACACACACACACACACACACACACACACACATGCACACACACATGCACACACACACGCACACGCACACACACACACGCACGCACACACACACACACACACACACATATTCAATTTGTCTGATTGAGTCTTTTTTCTCATGTGGTTGCTGTCTGGTCACACAGTGTTGCAATTCTCTTCTTTGTGCTGGTCGGTATCCATGCTTCCTCTGTGTCTGCCTTTGACTGCAGGAATGACCGCCTTCATAATACCCCTCATATTTTCCCACTCATACCCCTGCTGCTGTAGTCTTGTCTGTATGAAAAATGGATTTTCTCTCTCTCTCTCTCTCTCTCTCTCTCTCTCTTTCTCAAAAGTCTTTCTCAAAACCTGCCATCCTATAGCCCAGTGAGGCATGAGCCAGCAGCCCCAGAAAAATTCGTTTGGCCTCATGGAGATTAATGTGTAGAAAGAGTGGGATGACATTTATGAGGGAAGCAGAAACAGAGAGAAAGAGGGCACATGGGTACTACAGTCTATCAATTCATATCCTCCCCGCTACGGGACTCTCTGAGGAGTAAGACGAGAAGCTTTCGCTGTGGTGTCAGAAATAATTTCCCTTTTGTTCCGATGCAAGGCTGCGGTCGATACTATCGACGAGGCACTTCAAGAACGGATCAAGCGTTAACGCCGGCGGAATCGAGTTATCCATCTTTTAACCGCTTACATCGCATCCGTGTCACACACTTAATTGGCTCGGCATCCGACTGCACGGCCGCGCTTCCTATAGACCGCGTATCTGTTCTCCTGCTTAATAAAGCGAGGGGCCTCCAATTATAAGAAAGCCTTTTCAGGATGATAAATAGGAGCAGGCCGGGTGGAAAGCCACTTGTTCGGTGTGTGTGTGTAGTTTTTCTTCACAGTCCTGGGGTGATGGGGGTTATCAGTGCAAACCAAATTAGAATAGATTATATGTTGATTAAACGAGTGTCCCAGCTGGCTTTTTTTTTTTTTTTTTTTTCAAGGTGCTTCCCAAGGGTGGAAAAATTATACATTTATAGCAGACAAAACCCACAATGCACGGAAGCTTTAAAGCATGCTTTGTTTGCCGGGAAACCTTGCTTAAGTAAGACATGGTAATGTATTAGCATACAGTAAGTACTGTAAGCTAGTTACTTAGTTAGTAGTGTATCAATAAAGATTAAGAGGGGGAAAACAGGCTTATTATTATTATTATTATTATTATTATTATGGTTATGATTATGATTCAATGTTAATTAAATGAGCACCAAATCACTCACTCACTCATCATCTATACCGCTTAATCCTGTATTCAGGGTCACGGGGGGCCTGGAGTCTATCCCAGGAGACTTAGGGCACATGGCAGGGTACACCCTGGACAGGGTGCCAATCCATCGCATGGCACACACACATACATACACTCACTCATTCACACACTACGGGCAGTTTGGGAACACCAATTAGCCTAACCTACATGTCTTTGGACTGTGGGAGGAAACCGGAGAACCCGGAGGAAACCCACCAAGCATGGGGAGAACATGCAAACTCCATGCACACAGAGACGGGAATCAAGCCTGGCCGGGGATCGAACCCGGACCCTGGCGAGCACCAAATCAGTGCTCAGCTTTTTGCTATGAGTAGAGGACAATTGCATCTATTTATCCAGCAGGCAACAGTCCCGACATATAGTATTCTCATTGCCTTGTTCATCTACTCTACTCTGGCTAGTGGGCCATTTTGTATTATTTAGATATTAATTATTTCCTTTTTTTTAATTATTCAAAACATTTTCTGTAGGAGAGACTTGAACTTCCAACCTCGAATGGAATATTTGCATCTCTCATCTTTCCCGGCAGATGAAAGTACTTCATCTAATCTCGTGTCTCGTCTTTTCATCTCGTCTTTTTCTGGCCCCATTCAAGACGTTTTGTTAATAATCTCCACTCAGCACAAGTCAGTAACCTATACAGTACGTTCTGCACCCCGGTCGCCGTCACTCTAGCGCTTCCTGTGCAGCACTGGAATTCATTAATGTACAGTATGAAAGAAAGAGCAGGAGCTTGCTTCAAAAACGTTTTATACAAACAATCCCATGAGACGACTCTGGATACAGGATGTTATTTAGCTTTTGGAAGGAACTGTAAAAGGTTGCAGGAAATATCTAGTTTTGTTTTTTATTGGTGCCTTGGTACTGTAGTCATGTGCTGCACATATCAGCTTGACAGGATTTTTTTTTATTCCTGTTCAGAATATAGTTGGCGTCGTGCCCTGGATAGTTTTATAAAGCTAAAGTGCTAAATCGTCCCCTAAATCCTACACATTTTCCCACGGATTCTGTGACACCGAAATACTACCACGTCACTTCACATTTATGGTGAGGACCAGAGTAGCAACAGACTCCTTGGAATCGTTTTAAGAGTAAGAAATTATGAGAGACACTTTTACATGTCAACTTCTCCCATCTGTCAAACAACCCCTGCTCCACCCCACCCACCCTTTCCTCCATATGGGACATGTGTGCAAATCTCATATAGTGCTGCATGCTGTAAATATTATGATGGATCTTGATGAATGTGGACTTAAACCCCTCAGGCAGATGTTTTGACCCGGAGCTGATGGTCACTTTGTCTGAGCGGGAGGCAGAAAGTCGATATTGATTTGATTCTGGCAGAAAAGGACACCTTGCACAGGGATCGTACTGTATTGTTGCAGCGCTCGTGTTTCGTTTTATGTCGGTTGGGGGATGGCAGGTTTTAGCCCTGACCAGACCTTGTTCAGGTTGTGAAGGGAGAGCAGAGACATTTGGACAGGCTGTGCTGCTTAATAGGGCCACGGGGAGGTGGAGACATGAGACATCAGTCGTGTACTTGGAGCGAGCTGGCAAGAAATAACAAGCACCCTGACATGCACATGGCTGCTTAAGTGTTTCTGTCTTCGTACCATTTTTAATGAAAAAAATGTGTCCCTTTTCCAGCACTTTTGATTACAAAGGTTTCTGACGGTGGATACAAAATAAGTAATGAGCAGAGGACATTCTTTTTAGAATTTTCTATTTATCTATAGTACCTAATATTTAGTTACCTAACATTTATATATATATATATATATATATAAAAAAAAAAATCAGCTTGTACTACCAAAGGTCTTTCATAAAAACCACACCTGGGCTAAATCCCAAACTACGCAACAGCATTCTGTAACTCCTGGAGTTCATTAAATTTCCATTAGGATGATTTTTGAAGAGGGCGGCATGGTGGCTTAGCGGTTAGCACTGTCGTCTTGCACCTCCAGGTTCTGGGTTTAATTTCCCTCGGGGTCTGTGTGCATGGAGTTTGCATGTTCTTCCTGTTCCTCCTACAGTCCAAAGACATGCAGATTAGGCTAACTGGTGTTCCCAAATTGGCCGTAGTGTGTGAATGTGTGTGAATGTGTGTGAGTGTGTGTGAGTGTGTGTGTGCCCTGCGGTAGATTGGCATCCCGTCCTGGGTGTACCCCACCTCGTGCCCTAAGTCTCCTGGGATAGTCTCCAGGCCCCTGCAAACCTCTATAGGATAAACTGATAAGTGAATGAGTGAATGAGTGATTTTACAAGATGGCTTCATACCTATTGGTTTGTTTACTGAGCCCAAATCAGAGTGAAGTTGACTAGTTTTCCACTGAATCTAAGTGAACAAAAAAAAGGCCAGTGTCGGTTTGAAAGCATGCTTGGTTAGATTAACACTGAAAGCGCTAAACAACCATGGAGAAATCATTAAAAATGAGCTGAAGTGTATATTAATAAAAAAATGTAAAGAATTAAAAAAAAAAACTTGTTTAAACCATTTTGGTTCAATATGTGCCAAACATCTCAGTTTAGTTTACTGTATATACTGTAAAATACCCCAATATTGCCCATCATTAGTTGACTGTACGCGGGTAAATCGCTTTCTGAACGCATTCAAACGACTTGGAAACAAACCTCTAAGACCAATTGTTTCAGTCTGCTCCACAGCCTGATTACTGTTTTCTTGTCTGCTTAAATGAACCTTACAGTGAGGGAAAACACACTAGAGTTCGATTGAAACAAAGAAAACATTACACATTTAAACTCCGAAAGAATAATTCCTCTCAGAAATAGTTTGCTATTTTCACATAATGTTCTTATTTATGATTCATTTAATATATAGTAGGTTCATTTAGTGATCGTGCATGCAGCGATGTCACTATCTGGATATTGATCTTTTTAGTGTTTCAAATATCTACTGTAACTGTATTCACCTTTAAACACAAAGTGGATATAACCTAGACTGGAAAATGATAAGATGGCTCCTGAGCGGCCCAGTGGTAAAGTGTTTGTTTGCCACTATCATACAGAGATTTCAAGTTTGACTCCCAGGTGATGCTGGAGGCCTCCGAGTCTAGCGGACATTGGCCAAGCGGGAGGAGGGGTGGCATCCCTGCACTATCACTACAATCAGTGCGACCCTAAGCAGTCATGGCTGGTCTGTGAAGGGGTGGATGATGCTTTCAACAGGATCCCACATTGTGAGTTTGAAAGCGTGTCAGAGGAAGCGTGTCATAGTCATAAATCTCCTTGGTTGGTAGATGTTGCCTTGACGGAGGAGTGCCCTAACAGTGACAGGTGGGAATTGGATATGACTAAATTAGGGAGAAAATCAAAGGGGGACTAAAGAAAAAAGAAAGCCAGCATGAACAGGCTGTAATAATGTCATAATTTATGAAAATGTGAAAAAAAACCTATTAAAAAAAAAAACATCAAACATGTCCCGTTGTAATAATTTAAACCATATGGATATGAAACTTTTATAACTTTGGCTTTACTTTGATCTCTATATTAAGTGGTTAAAATCGGGATCTTGCTTTAGTGTGTACGAAAAAGATCTTGAATATGAAAAGTGAACATTAATTCTCAACTTTAAAACACTTTAGATTAAATATGCTTTTATAGTTCAGGGTTTTTCAAGTCAGACTTAAATCAGACCTGAGGTGCATATAAGTACATACTTATTACCATAAGTCTCGGCCTTTACACATTTCCCAGCTCCGACTGTGAAGTTTGTCACCCGGAAGAATGTAAGTAATCAGGGTCAAATTCCATAGCCCTTGGTCCATGAAAAATCATTCTAGAGTTCAGCTGAGTGTCATATGATGCTGGTGCTGTCGCACTGAGCTAAACTGAGTTGGTATCTTTCAAAGATACAATACATTTTTTTTTACAAAACAAACTTCACAATCCATGTGCAGAGCAGAAAAATCGATAACGTCCAAGATTTATGGTAATGTTAGTACAGTATATGACAGACTGGGGAAAAAAAATCCCAGTTTGATTTTCCTGCATAACATGACATGGGTTATTTAGCAAACAAGTTGAGAAAATGTGTATAACGAGATATCTTAAACATTTTTATCAGATTTTTTTTTTGCCCTTCAATAGTCAAATAGTATTAAAAAAAAATTCAGTAGCAGTCGTTCTGCTCTAACAGGCAAGAGGAGAGCTGTCTGCACGGAGGAAGTACCGTAGTCCGTATAAAATTCATTCTTTATAGTGCTTCCGCGAGACATTTCTCATGATATAGGCACACAACAGATGTCTTCCTCAGCACTAGTGTGAAGGAATCAGACCAGCGCTATGCTAATGAAATGCCATTATCTGAGCGAGTGTGTGAGGCAGGAGCACTATGGCTTTCTGAGTGCTTCACTTTAGCGCTTGTCAGATGCACTCATGCTGTCACTTTCCATCCAATTTCACACACATAATGGGGGAGGCTGCTTAATAACAGGCAAACACTTTAATATAATTTTGCTCTTTTTTTTTTTTTTTTCAACTGGCAGGAGAGTAAAGCGCTTTCTCCAGGGACACAGGATATACAGAGGTTATATTCTGCATAATAATAATAATAATTACACCAATAGTAATCACTGCGTTCAAAGGAATACTCTACAATTTCGCAACCTAATTTCTACCCATTGTAGATGATGAATAATGTATGTGTGAACAAGAAGTCAGACCCTGTACTGGGAAATTAACAGAATATCTGTTTAGTCAGAAAATCACTTATAATGCAAATTTAAGGGCAGCTTTGGAACGTGGGTGAGAAATGTTGAAAATATATGTACAGTATATACACAGATCACCCATAACATTAGGACCACCTGCCTAATATTAAGTACAGTAGATCCCACCATAACAGTGATGCACTGTGTCCTGACACCTTTCTATGACAACCTTTTCATCATATTGATCTACACTAGCGCTTCTATTGGATCAGACTATATGAGCCAGCCTTCACTCCCCATGCGCATCAGTGAGCCTTGGCCGCCCATGACCCCTGCCACCAGTTCACCGGTTTTCCTTCCTTGGATTACGTTTGGCATGTCCTGACCACTGCAGCCTGGGAACATCCCACAAGAGCTGCAGTTTTGAAATTGCTCTGACTAGCCATCACAATCTGGCCCTTGTCAAAGTAACTAAAATCCTTACAAATCTGCTTGCTAATTTTTTTTTGCTTTCAATTCATCAACGTCAAGAAAAAAAAAGGTTAACTTGCTGCCTAATATATCCCACCCACTTCCTGCCACCATTGTAACGAGATATTGAAAACGTGGCTACTGTGAGATGGGTGAAATTGCGATGGCTAGATGACTGAGTCAGAGCAACTCCAAAACTGCAGGTCATGTAGGATGTTCCCAGGATGCAGTGGTCAGGACATACTGTACCAAAAGTGATCCAAGGAAGGAAAACCGGTGAACTGGTGGCAGGGTCATGGGCAGCCAAGGCTCACTGATGCACGTGGGGAGTGAAGGTCAATTCGATAGAAGAGCTCCTGCCACTCAAACAGAGGAAAAGGTTCATACTGGTTGTGACAGAAAGGTGTCAGAACACGCAGTGCATTACTGTTATGGTGGGGTTCGGTGGGGGGGGTCTAGTCAATATTAGGTAGGGGGTCGATTTACAGCTGATCAGTGTATAAAACCAATTCAAAATGACAGAGACAGATATGGGAAAGCTGTTATACATAGATTTATTCATTTATCTATAGTAGGTTGTCCATGCTCATCACAAGTACAGTATAGGTATCAGTTATAGAGGTTAGGTTAAAAAAAAAAAAAAAGAAGGAAGGGTACCTTTAACAACACAAAATATAAAGAATGGTCTTTCCCCCCCTAAACAGACAGGAAACTATCATTCTGAACTGAGAAGGACTCTTCATGACTCATGTTGACTCTTTGCGCTACTTAATAAGTTCACCTTTAGTGTCAGAGCATGGCTTTAAAGTAGGACACGGCTTTTTAGATCCCCTGGGCTGCTGTAATGAGCGAACTGACCTTGAGAGCGTTTGCAAAAGTTTGGTGTGTGTGTGTGTGTGTG
>QMIH01000314.1:181796-197855 GCA_003987875.1 Clarias batrachus
TAATAATAATAATAATAATACTATCAATAAAAATACACACTCGGGCATCAATGTAGAGCTCTTTTTTTTTTTTAAATGGTTCAAGCCATGCCAACTTTGTATTTATATCCGATTATAGATACAGATATTTAGAGCACTAACCATATACAGATACACACACTGTGCCACTTTGCTGCACTACCATCTTTTTGCCCCAGTGTTTGGACTGCATACTTACCTGTTTTATGCAGAGAGGATGTCAAGCATGTCAAGTTTAACTAAGATGACTTTATTCATTAATTTCCCATATCGCTTAGGGTCATGAGTGGTCTGGAGCTTATCTCGGTGAACTCGGAGCACAAAGCAGGAAAACACCCCAAATAGGGTGCCAACCCATTGCACAACACAATCACAAACCCATTCACACATCCAGTCGTGCACTACGGACAATTTCGAAAGTCCAATCAGCCTACGATGCACGTATTTGGTTTGTGGGGAAAACCAGAGTAACTGGAGGAAACCCACAAAGCACATGCAAACCCCATGCAAAACAGACCAGGGACAAGACTTTAAACTCAACTCTGGAGATGTGAGGCAACCGTGCGAACCACTAAGTCACTAATCTTCTTCTTTTTTTCTTTAGAATAATTATAATAACACTGTAAGTTGGTGTTTGTAGTACACTCTTATCTGGTTAATACCTGGAACTTTAGGTATTAACGAAAAGTACGAAAACGAAAACCTTACCATTCCATATTGTCTGCATTATTAGTCCTGTCTAGCTTCCCTGCAGTAAAAGTGCCAGGCGCTGTAATAAAATTCAACCCTGACTCTGTTAGCGGTTTGGCCTGTAGACTGCATAGAGTCTGTACAGAACGGGTGGTTTGAATCACTTCCACAGGGTCGAGCGATGCAACATGCAAATCATTAGATCAGATTGCATTTCCAATTTAATCCATTCAAACATTTCAACTGGCTCAGCACTGGGCACACATCTGGTTTAGGAGGCTACGTTACTACAGACAAAACAGATACGCTCAGTCGGATAAATTCATCATCTTTAAACTAGTGGCAGATTTGCGAGACACTTCATTAAATTATATGCCTTTGTATTCTGTTACATGCAATCATCTGGCCAATCCAAGTAACTGCTCACTGACAAGCTGCCCACTCTCAAAGAGACGTTACACACTTATTGGTTGGCTTCCTGCCCCCTCTTTCCTCTCATATTCTTCAGGTGGCTGTCACTTTCTGTCTATCAGGTATTGTCTCTGCTTCCGTCCAGTTTATGAAACACTGATTTTGCCAGAATCTGTAATGATAAACAGCCAGAGCGACTGAGGCTGAGCATTCGCAAGGGTTTTCTCCCATATGGATCAGATAGCAAAGCATGCTGGGTAATAGCTCTCAGATGGCCACGTTTGCTTCAAAGGGAGCTTGTTTCCAACTACTCTGTGTTATGCTGAGACAATTTCAAACAATACAGTTTAATCAGTTGTTTTCTACTACAATGGAAAGAAACAGTCGATTGACCTCAAAGTTCTTGTAGAGTTTGAACCTGCCTTTTATGCAGGGGTAAAAAAATGCATTTACCCATGACACTCTGATGGCTTAAGACATATTGTTATGTCTCTCTGGTGGTTATTCAGGCAAGAATTTTGCTAAACTGAACCCAAATCCTGACCACGGCTTTGAATTCTGTGGTACATGGAACCCATTTGCTTGTCTGATGAGATAGTGGCAGGCAATGTGAGAAGAACTCCCCAAACCATTCGAACACTCAGCAGCTTTCACGGGTCTGAGAATAATTGAAACCGACGTGTCTGAATGTTTAGGAACTCTGTTAATGACGCAGCATGGTTTCGATCTAAACTCGGACGCGAGGAGCGAAGCTTGAAAACGATGCCGTAAATAACGACCCAGCTGATCAAAACATTCGGGACATTAACACATATATACACGCACTAAAATCAGCCATCTGCATAGCAGTTGTTTAAGCCATGTTATGTACAACATCATCAGACAAATCCTACACGTCAAGCATGGACAACTTTGTATAATTTATGATGTCTAGTTTTGAGTATATATGTAACTTCAGACATCAATACTGACTAATTGAACGGTTTATTTCATCAAAGGAAAAGGAAATTTAATTGAATGAGCAAGTAAACAGACAAAAATACTGTATGTTTGGAGATTGCTCAGTTTCATCTCAAGTTCTACATTCCAGTAAACATCCCTGCCTTCGGACAGGAACCGGCTGATTAAAGCCTCTGAGTAATGAACGTCTGGCTTTTGTTGTGTCTGATACAAGAGCAAAGTTTGTTCCAAGACTGTTAACATGTACCAAAAAAAAAAAAAAAAACAGATGATGATTGACCCTTCAAAAGAACTTATTTATCAGTCCATGACGTCTTTATGGTTTCACTTTGACTGTTCTTTACGTCATACAATAACCACTATTATTTATCATTCGGTTTTGTGAATAAACGTTTGATTTATAGAATGATTAATGATAATTAAAACAGTCTGTGGCACAGTGGCGTAATTATTAGCACTGTGGCCTCACACCTCCATGGTCAAGGGCTCGATTCCTGGGGCTGTGTGCATGGAGTGTGCATGTTCTCTCCATGCTTGGTGGGTTTCCTCCAGGTACACTGGTTTCCTCCGACAGTCCAAAGACCTGCATTTTAGGCTAATTGGTGTTCCCAAATCACCTGTAGTGTATTTGTGCGTGCCCTATGATGGATTGGTACCCTGTTCAGGATGCGAACCAATCCATCCACCTTATGCCCTAAGTCTCCTGCGATAGGAGATAAGTCTCTTGTACAAGCAAAAGCAATGGATGGAAGGTGAGTGAATAAAGCACATAGAGCAGATCTTCAAAATAAGATTAAACATACTGTAATGTCGCTTGTCACTGTCATGGTTTCTACTGTAGCCAGTAGCACTACGCATGCTTTTAATATAAAATGGGAAAAGTTAAATAAGAAATACAATAGTTGAACTTAGTTAAACCAGTTAACCCACTATTTGCTAGCATGTATTGACACTATTGTCCTATAAATGATAGGACAATGACACACACACAGTAACCTGTGTCCAGGATCAAACCTGGAGCAAACACCAAATCTGATGTAGAATTGAGTCTATGGATGGCACCACAGCAGCTCATATCATGTTTTAGAGGCCAGGGGGAATCACGGGCTGTTTAAGTTCAGTGGAATGTCTTTTGGCAGGTGTTCCACCTACAGTAAGCTTGAGGACTCCTGCTGGTTAGGTGATTTTTCTTCTCGCTTCAGTACCGATAAAAATTTCTGGTCTACTCTCCAAAGCTCCAATCTGATTTAGCAGGGTGCGTTTTTTGGATACCCACTCAATGCTACAGTTCATTCCGTAGAAGCTGCAGAATAACTTCCACTCCAGTGGGAGTTGGCAGGTGTAGAGAAATGTTTTATTTTTTTTATTTTTCTTGCCTGATTCCTCTTGACATTATTAAGCAATCAGCTCAAGTAATGAAGCTTAGGACGTGTTGGTCCTTTAGAATGAATTTAATCCATGTGTGTCTAACATGCAGTTTCATTCGGTTGACTGGATTTCCTTTCTCTCTTCTAATTTAGTACACGCAGAATGCACTGCCTAAGAACTTATATGGGGAAATTAGCAGGAATGATGGATTGTGAAGCTGAATAAATTATTAATTTTGTAACTATCACAATGTAAATTCTTTAATCTACTCAGCTAACCAGGAATAATGACTCCAGTGGAACAGAAAGCACATCCATCTCCAAAATAAACGAAACTCACTTAGCCTGCTATTGATATCGATTTCATTTTTCATTACTTCAATTAGAGATGTTTCTTATAAGAGTTTAACTTGGAGAAAGTTTTACATACCAACAGTTCTACTTCCACATAACATTTTTGTTTCTCCCTTTTTTTCCCCCAACATTGTGGCTGGGATACGGTAAAGTCCATCATTCAATGACAACAGTTTCAACTAAACAATGATTATATACTAGTGTTTAGATTTCATTCGTTTTTAATTCTAAAATTATAAGAAAATTCGCTAACATTGACTTCATTCTTCATTTTTTAAACTTTGTACAACAAATGATGTATGCGTGAGCCATGTTGAGTAATACTTAACAACACAACTCAAATAGCATGAATCTGTATTCTTCTGACCAATTCCGAAGTGCCAACACTTACAGTTTGCATTGCATTTCTACAGAGTTTTTGTGAAGATTTTTTAAATGTGTTTTTTAATTAATTAATTAATTAATTTTTGTTTGTTTATTTATTTTTCCTCTCTGCTGTATATGATATAAAATGGTGTAGTCAGTATAATCAAAGTTGTAGTCTAGGTCAACAAAGTTTCTATTTAGTTTCTAATAGCATGAATATTTTCTTCTCTCTCTCTCTTTTTTCTTTTTATTTGCTTCATAGTAACACCTTTTTAATCATTAATAACCCAACACTGTTTGAGGAATGACTCCTGGAGAAGTTTCAGAAAGGGTAGTATATATATATATATTTATCTGTGCTATCTGTGATTAAACACAATTATTTTAAAAATTAATCAGACACTGTGGCTTAGTGGTTAGCACTGTCGCCTTGCACCTCCAGAGTCCAGGTTCGATTCTCAGGTGCCCTAAGGCCCCTGGGATAGGTTCCAGGCCCCCCCGTGACCCTGTATACAGGATAAAGTTGTATAAACACTGAGTGAGTGAGATTTACTTGTATTATAAACATAAACAGATTTTAAATACATTCATTAACATTTAACAAATGTTAAATTAAAATCTCTCGAATGGGACCGGCACTGCATGCAGTGATTGGGTTGTATGGGGTGTGGCAACCACCAAAGTCCACAAGCAAGAGCCTTAGCCACCTGTGTCACCGCTTCCACGTCTTACATTTAATGGATTCTTGTAAAAATAGTTCCCCTCAAAAGTAGCTCTAACACACAGTTTTGTTTTTTATCCAACCTTACTGTATATCTTGAAGCATTTTATAATGAAATCGGACATTTAGCACACCTGCTAAATAATACACCTGAAAAGGTGTATACACTATAACGTTATAGAGCACGAGTTGCAATGCACAAAGATCGGCGACTGAAAGTGCGAGAACGAAAACTATAATCAGGAGTTTATTCAATCCAGTCATTACAGGGCTGGATACTTTCTGGACAGTCCCCGTTCATATTTCTATAATGAAGTCATACAATTTTGTTTTTAATAAGATTTAAATGATAATGTTTGCTAACTGACTACAATTGTTACATTAATTCATAAAGTATATGTTTTCGATTCAAATGTACCAATTGGCGTGATTTTTCTATTTATTTGCGGTTAAAATGAAAAGAAAAAAAAAACATTTGCTTTACTGAAAGCACAATAAATAATTAAGCCTTTCTCGTTCAAAACATCTAAGCGTTTATTCTGTCATTCATATCGTTCCCTACAAGTAGAAGGCTCCAAAAGAAGAAGCCACCGTTTGCTTCAACTACATGCATGTCTTCGATCGAGCCAATTTCATAATCCGCATCTTTGTTCTGTTTTTATAAATGACAGTGTCCACCACGTTCTGTTTCTTTCTCACACACATACAGAATCCACAAATGGAAGCTTTGCTGATTTTCCGGGGCCGTGGTGTCTTCTCCAACCGACAGCGAAAGCCAAAGCTCTTGAGTCTGAGTGCAGAGGGAATGTATTAGGGGAAATAAGCACACATATTCAACATTGTGAACAATGTAAACTAAGGAAGGCTTGTTGGATGTGCAATACTCTTTAGAGAATTGGCCCACACCCTAATTACAGTATGTGTGTCCTGGTTATTGTTGCAAACAGGATTTCAGCTCTTGCAAACCCTTTAGACCTTGCTTTCAGGTCTGTTTCAGTCGTGTCTGTTTACGTGTATGCATTCTGTTGGTTTACGGCTACAGTACAGCACTGCTTTGATCTTCTTACCACAGTGTTGGGTATAGCAATGGCGTCTACATGGTACGCTAATTGAGTTTGAAATGAGGCAGGTCAGCCCTAGGATATCAGGAGGGGTTTAATGGACATGTTTGAACCCTCAGGGGACAGAAGCAAGGGGCAGGGTCACCCCAAGGTCATGTTTGCTCAGGGTGTTCAGGAGCGTGCCAAATACCAATCCATGCGACCCCTGGTTGAGCGTGTTCTGCAGTGCATCTGGATACAATTGGCGTCTGACAGAGGCCAATATAATTCTTGATGGATACGGATTCAATGTAGGCAAAAGCTCAAGGCTTGATCAAATTATACAAAATCTATGAAATCTAGATTTTCTGCTCTAGGCAGAAAACCACCACAGGCTTATGTCAGATGTATCTGAATTACCCGAAGATGACATATTTATACGGATACGTCTACTGATTTGGCATTAAAGTGTGACGCAGAAAGGAATTTAGATTTCCAACCACACTGTAGCCGAAAAAAACAGTCATATCTCGTTAAGTTCAAGGCCAATTTCAGCCAACAAGAGCAGTTGTATTTATATGAGGCCAGGCTGTTAGCAATGAACAGAAATAAGAGCCAAGTGAGGGACTCACTGTGTGACAAAAGGAGAGAGAAGAGGTGAGAAACCCACTTCTCACAAGTCCCCCCAACTCTTCAAATCACTCAACACGAGGTTTCTTTCCAGCTGTCATTTGGCACCGTTAACGATTGAAACGCCAGCCAAAAATCACTGGAATGTAACTCTTTAGTCATAAGCAATTGTTAGGAAAAATCTAATCTAATCATAACATATTGAGCAATGAGGCCCTCATTGCTTTTAAAATGTCTGCGAGATGACAAAACTTGTCACCATGCCTTGTACTGCAGTATTGTTTTCTTAAGCGACATTGTAGGATTATAAAAAGAACTTCGATTGTGTATACCAAATGCAATCTGATATGAAGGAAATACATCTAAGGGTTTTTGTTGTTGTTGTTGTTGTTGTTTATTTAATTCAGTGATTTAGGAATCCTGTCTGAAAAGTACACGCCAGAGCAGATATTTGGATTGGAGAAATTGTAGTTATAATCACAAAGTTAGTTGGTGGTTACTTTTTGTTCCACACAGCACAGTGTCTTAAAGTATGACTTCGTCCAAAAGCAATGTTTGTGAGTTTCACCACTACAAATTGTAAGGCATACTTTCCAGAGTGGCGTTAACTTTGAAGCTGGATGACTTGCACTTATTAAATAATTAAATCGATATAGTAATGGAAAACCATTGATTTCATTCCATGAAGTAAAAAGAAAGAAATTTGCATTTCAGTTCCACTGAGAGCAAAACCCCACCTCTACCTTAATAGTAGTTCTACCACTGGAAAACAAAACAACATTAATTATGTCATAAAAATATTTAACAGTTTGACAGTTGTGTTCTCATATTCATCTTCCCCGAAGCATTTACATCAGTCTCTGCCTCGTTACCTGAGGGAAACGTCCCTTATGGGTTTTTTGTCATGAAATTACACGACTCACTGATCAAATCATAAGGAAATCACAGGATGGTAGCGTAGTGGTTAGCATTGTTGCCTTGCACCTCTATGGTCGCGAGTTCGATTCCCACCTCATGTGTGTATGTATGTGAGTTTGTATGTTCTCTCCGTATTTCATGGGTTTCCTCTAGATACCAGATCGGCATTTCCAAATTGCCCATAGTGTGTGAATGTGTATATGTATGTGCCCTGTGATGGATTGGAACCCTGTCCACCCTCCCTCATGCCCTAATTCTCCTAGGATAGGCGCTAGGCCCGCCATGACTCTGTATACAGGATAAAGTGGTATAGATGATGATTTGGCAACAAGATGCCAAGACAAGATTTAAAAAAGAAACCTAAATTTAAAAAAAAATACATAATTTTTGGGAAAAATATTTATATTTTAATAACATTTATAGATAAATGTTATATAATTTTTTTTAAAAAGTCAATAAAAAAATTTCAAAATACATTACATTATTATACAGTATAAATGCTTATTTTCTTGTGAACTAGCTAGAGCTAATACTAGCCGCTAATAATTCAGCTCACTCATGTTGATGACTGCTTGAAAACAATCATTTAAAAAAATAACCTTCTCTTAAATGAACAGACATGAATGAGTCTCATTGACAATCCAAGTTTCCCAGTTGAGGTCTGCCCGATCATTATCATCATCAACTCATCCAGTTTACTTTGGCAAACTGTCTCGTGTCATCATGTTGGTAGGAGCTGTGGAGACGTTCTGTCCATGCCGCTTTGGGAAACTGGAGGAAGCCATAAAACAAGAATTGGTGAGTTGAGATTTTATGTCTGATTCCAAGTCAATACAATGGAGTGGTTTTTAAGAGAGCTACAGGGTGCCAACCCAGAGTCTGAAACATTTTAAAACTACTACCACTGATGATCCCTCCTGTTTCCTACTGCAGCCCAAAGACATGCACTGTAGGCTGACTGGCGTTTCCAAATTGCCTGCAGTGTGTGTGTGCTTGTGGCCAGCGATGGGTTAGTTGCCCTGCCCAGTAACGTTACACAGGATAAGCTGTGCATCAGTCATGATTGTAGCATCAAAGCTTCTTTACACCACAGTGGTGCTGAACTCATAAATCAGATTAACCAGGTGTTGATTAACCAGTTACAATATATATACAGTATATATCATATTAATATGCTCTTTTTAAATTGTAAGGGAAATTTCCATTTCATCACAAAATCTTTTTTTTTTTAATAGTCTCCAATTTCATTATTTTGTAAGAGGTGAAGGTAACACCAACACTATAATATGAAGTGTTCCAGCATGGTTAAGTCTTCATCATGATAGATTTCTTGCCTTTCTAACAAAGAAAAAAGAAATCATGGAAACTGTAAAACTGCTGTAATTTAGTGAATATTATATGGAACTAATTTCATCTTTTGTCATTTGGTGCACAATATCCATCCGGCACATTAGACGATGGATACTCCCCGCCCTGGGGATATATCTATCATTTCTATGGCAGTTACTTTAGAAGTGGGTTGCCATTCACACACAACAGACAATTTGGGGACACCAATTAGGCAAACCTTAGCCTAACTTGAGACGGAGAACAAACCCCAACCCTGGAGGCCTTTACACAACATAAAATTTTACTAAAAATAAATGCAAACAGGTCTAAAATGGTATGACCAAAAAAAAAAAAAAAAAACATTCCAAAGATTTTTCAATAACTCTTTATAATAACCATTTCAATAACTCTGTTGAATATGATTCCTTTGTAGGCTCAATTACAAGATTTTTACAAATCTCTCATGATTTTTTTTTTCCTGTGACGTGACTATTCTGTAGATCAAATCACTGCAGATTTCTTTTTATGCAGTCCAACAGCTGCACGCTCTGTAACCCAAGGTAACCTGGTTGGTTGATATCTGGGCTTGGCTCTGATGCTACTGCTGGAAGCTAAGGTGCTTGGATTCGCCAAGCTCATTCATCCTCTGTCAAGGTGGTCTTGATTTGTGTAGAGTTATAGAAAGTGTGGTGAGATTTTTGTGCATGTGATACAGTATATGGAAATATTAGTGTGTGAGACTCCAGGTTTCAGGTTTAATGTGCAAACAATATGCGTTAAAAAAGAAAAGAAAAGAAAAGAAATAACTATGTTGAACTAAGCTCGGGTGTCAGGAGCATTGAAACTAGTTGCAGATCTTTTGCAAATGCTCTTAGAAGAAAAAAGGGTTCCTTGGAAGATCTTCACATGACTAACAATTCTAGCTCTTTAGGATTGCTAGCAAAGGAAAATAATCAATAAAATGGTGGTGGATGAGGACCGGAGTTGCTGTTATTACCAGTTGATCATTTCTCTGTAGTAACACATCCCAAAGTGTTTTATTCATCTTACACCGCTATCAGTATTGTCCAGTACTTCACATTAACAGGTTGGATTCAGTTA
The DNA here is from genome assembly GCA_003987875.1 of Clarias batrachus. Taxonomy (NCBI): domain Eukaryota; kingdom Metazoa; phylum Chordata; class Actinopteri; order Siluriformes; family Clariidae; genus Clarias; species Clarias batrachus. The sequence continues at coordinate 191,702 of QMIH01000314.1, forward strand.
TAACTTTTAAAGCAAATTGATTCCAGTCAAGGCATGTAGGTTTGTCATTCTTCTACACACTGTACACCATCAGCCACAACATTGACACTGCAACCAGCTGAATTGAATAACATTGATGATCAATTATATACCAGAAAATTTGGTCTTATCTTAAACAGATGACAAGATCATGGAAACCAAAGGTCTATTTATGCATGTACAGTATAAGACAGCAGGTCTGTCCAATCTGATCCCAAAGTAAAGCCAATGCAGCAAAAAAACGCTGGAAGGTAATACTGGCTATAATATAAATGTATCAGAACTCTCAGTGCATCACAGCTTGTTCTGTATAAATGGGGCTCAGCAGGCAAATAACTGTTCATCTGGTCTCCAAATTCTTTCAGTCCGACTGAGCGTCCATGGAATGCACTGAAAAAACACAGCACCCAAAGGATGCACCTCTAACATCCCAGCACCAGGCACCACAGCACACCCTTGGAGTTCTTGTGGAGTCATACAGTACATGAGGACCAGAGCTGCAAGGGGAACCTACACAATATTGGACATAATGTTTGTGTTTTAATGTTCTGGATTATTAGATTTTGCAGTAATCCCTGGTAAGAGGTAACTGATAATGCTAGCTTCTGTTCTATTCGCATTATTCACATTACAGAGGTAAAAACAGGTTAGTGCATCTGCAACCAGCCCTCCCATGTTGTAACCTTTAACCTCAGTTCCTTGGGAGTACACTGATGACGAGTGATAGGGAACAGATGCCCACAGTCTTCTCCACAGTCCAGTGGTCCAACAACCTGCCAAATGTACTGTAGTTAACGAGCATAGAAAACTACTTCCTGTGTTGAATCCTCATCGAATCCCAAACAGACCGCGGGTTCGATGCAGCTTTTATCTGCCGTGAATTGAGGGAACTTCTCCATGCATGTTTTTGTTCTGTCAGACGGTTTCCGTTGTTTTTTTAATGGGAATGAATATTCGTACAGCTGGCACTGTGTAGACTGGCACGTCCTGCCACTATTTCCATTTCAGCCTTGCCAAACCATTTCCTTGTTCATTATTTCTCCAGGTTTCTTCCTGATCAGCACAAGGCGAGCGTGCTAGCGAGCGTGCTCATGCGAATGAAAAGATGTCTTTATTTAAGCCTGACTTTAATGGTGGCATTTACTGTGTACACTATAATGCAGTTTTATGAGAGTCTTCACCCCGTCCTCTTGTTTGCTCTAGGATTTCATTTTCATTTTTGGAGAGATGCCCTCAGCATTGCGGATGTAATTTCATGACTCTGTGCTGTCGGAATTCTCGATCCATCTCGCCTGAGATGAAACAGGTTTATTATTACAAGGGGATGTAATATCAACCCATGTGTTTCCACTGGCTACAACTAATGGCCCAAGCATCGTGTCGTGCACCCTTATAACACATGGATGGGGGGGGAATCAGAATGCTTTTTGAATTCCCAATCGAGTCAAATGTGCTGTGGTTGTTTCTTCAAGTCTCGAGCCTTGTCTGTTTTTTGTCTCCAAGATATACATTGCATCAATGGTTCTCAAATTGGGGTCTAGGGAAGCCTAGCAGTCCATGAAGCTAAGCAAATGTGTCCTTTTATATTTAGTTGCAGTGGTGGAAATCAGTTTATTAGATGTATTAATGAGTTTTATACCTCGATATAGCTGATCCAATGAGTTTGATATTATAGATAAATATGGGCCTATGAATAATGTCAGCCTGGACCCAATGTGTTCTGTTCAGAAATACTGTAGCTAGGCAAGCTTCATGGGCTTTCAAATAATAATAAAAATACAATCTACTGTAATATTATTCTACACAATGTTCATTAAAATTATCATYATTATTATTATTATTATTATTATTATTATTATTATTATTATTATTATTATTATTATTATTATTATTATTATTATTATTATTATTATTACAGCTATAGAAGTTTTTTTTTTTCTTTACAGTTTTGCCATCGGTGAACAACTAGCACTGGGAAGGTTTTGAAACCCATTGTAATTACTTTGCATGTTTCTTCTGGCTATTTGCTCGGTGTGGAACAGCTCAGGAGTGAATGCAGTAATCACCAGGTCACTCATGGAACTGGGGTACCTATAGATGTCTCATCAGATCCAGATGTGCAACGCAGGCCTTGTAGGTAGCTTTATCTCTCACGGAGGTCTGGTAATGGTTTGTTCACTTCCTTTGGCAAGGCAAGGAAGGCAAGGGAATAGAAGAGGATTTTTGAGCTTGGACAGAAAAAGAGGAAACGATTCTGTGAGAGACAGATGAGCTCTATGCAGCTGTTGCGAAGCATCACTTCACACTTACCTCACCCAACAGCAAACCAGAGTGAAATGCATGAAACTTAACCTTGCAGCATTCTCCTTCAGTGTGTGTTCCAGGGTACATTTGAAAAGACACGCTTTGGCATGTGTATGTGAAGACATTTTCTGTTGCTCCAGTGAAACAGTGGCTTGGTTAATTGAAAGCACCTAGATAAAGCAAATTAATTAATTTCCTCTCTGCTTCCAGGAAGATTAGTAAAAAGGAAGCAGCTTATCTCCAACTCGAAGCTTGATAAATGATTTTGTCTTTCCGTTTTATTTGTTCTCAGCCCAGTCACAATGTGTGTTAGAGTCAAGGCTGACAGAATTTAGACCCCCCCCCCATCCTTTATCTTCCTGACACCTCAGCAGGTTTCTACCAATGTTTCCACCCCGATCCCTTCCCTGTTTCATTTTTAATAAAGCAGAACATAACACAAAATCATTCCAACTAAGCTTTAGACCACATATGTGTGGGGTTTTAATTTACAGTGCGGTTATGAACCAACCTCATACCCCCATGTAGGCTCAAGGAGAAACAAGCGGCTTTATACGTCTAGACAATTTTGCTTTATTGGTTCCTGCTGATCTGAAATATGCCTGGTGGTTTTCTGTCATTTGGCAGAGTGCAGTGATGCACAAGTCCGCCAAAAGGGCCAACCTGGTGGCTAATGAAACCACAGTGTGAAGTGCAGATGGTGGCATAGCAGTTAAGTCGATTGACTTGCGAGACAGATTTGAAAACTATCGCCTCAGTGCTGAAGCGGCCCAGAATGGGCTCCCTGATTGAATAATCGAAGATGCTCATGGAGGAAATTAGAAAATCTCTCAGCAAGAATTGGGTTATCTAAGTAGAAAATTACTGTATTGATTTTTGTTGCACGGCCCGTGAGAGTAAATTTGCTTGAGATGCATTCTCAGGCTGTTCAGATCGAATTGGCACGTCTACAGATTGTGTTCCTCTGTTTTCTGGACCAAGTCTGAAATATGCCAGGCAGACCCCGAACAACCAGTCATAGACGTGCGTGTGTGCGTGTGTGTGTGTGTGTGTGTGTGTGTGTGCGTGTGTGTGTGTGTGCGCGTGTGCGTGTGTGTGTGTGTGTCACATATCTCCGTGAAACCATCATCGGATGTTCATGAAGATCTTAGCGCCTCTCCCTGCTAAGGTTTCAGGACTTCAAAGACGTTGTGACATTCCGCTGTATTGTCCGTAAATGTCGACTGAGCACCGTTCCCACCTCAGTGCATGGTGTTGTGTTCCTTGCTTTTACAAGCACACTGATGGGTCTATGATAAATGACAGAGCTGTATTTACCACGTCAGGAGCTTTCGAGTGTGGAGAATAATACCGCCTCTGTGTTTGACTTTCTCCATGGTGACACGAATACTGGAGGCAGTCCGGACCTGTCATAGGAGATTATACCGAGGTACTTTGTTGTTAAAGGATGAAAAGTTCTTTAACCTTCTTTTTAAAGGCAGTGTGCTTGGAGGAAAAAAAAAAAAAAAACTTCAGTGCTTCTTGGTTAGAAACAAAGAATCCATTGATATCACATTAGCCAGTGAAATCAAGATCTGCCCTCATATATGTAAGCCAATTTCTTTCTTTGTTTTTTCACATTCCTGGTAAAAATGCTGTTCTCATTGTTTTGCTTGCTCACCAGCTTGGTCACCGGCCAATTCCCACCCAACTAACCAGCTCTCATCCTATCATATGACAGCTACTGTACCAGCCAGGGTATTTCCACAAGGACATGTGCATCACTGGACCCTCTCAGAAAAAGCTCATAGCTAAGCTCATATACAAGCTCGTGACACATGACTGGCTGGTTTCATTATGATTGGCTGAGACCTGATTTCTTGCAACCAATCATAATTCAGAAGGTGGGATTTATAAAAGAAATCATTCTATTTCATTCTGATTTAATGCTTTGAGTAAACAGTCAAGTTGCAATCTTTATTCTGAATCATTTCAAATGAATGATTAAAGAAATATTATCTATGTAAATGTGGTTAATTCCAGAAAAATCTGAAACCTGAAACACTTCAAATTGTGCTTTCATACAATTTAATTACAACTTAAATGCACATAGAACAAAATAGAAAACGTCAAGTATACTAGTCATTAGTCTGACTGCAAGTACACTTATGTATGCTTTGGCATGCTAGAATTGAATATACTTAGCAAAAAAATTAAAAATTAATTTGGGTTCAGACTTCAAACTGTGTATTTGGATATGTCAGGTACAACAAAAGTTATCATTACTTTTATCAAAGATAAATGTTACCACTATTAAAATATAAGAATGACTTAGCAAAAATGTAGACCCATCAAGACAAGCATAATATTATTATTTTCTGGTCATAGAAACAATGGGAAGCAGCTATAAAAGCAGATGGTCATGTGTACCTGTGCTGTTTCGTTACCTATGTGACCTATTTAAAAAAAAAATTTTGCTTAGTCATGTTTGGGTAGTCGGTTAAAATGAACTATCGTGCTCATCATATTGCCCATTTATTGCTGAAAAAAAAAGGATATACACTCTGTAGAGCACAATCCTGAGCCAAATATGTTTAATAAAAAAAAACATCAAAACAAATACTTGCTAAAATGCTCTAAGGTTTAATAGATACCTGAAGCAGGGTGACACTTGGGTATGAACAGTTTGGGGTGAGACTTTAATGTAATGATGTGAAACAGCAGAAAATGAGACACATACAGTACAACACATGTGTGTCAGGATCTTAATACCACAGAAATAAACGACTCATACTGTATATGGAGTCTTGTTTGCATATGGCTGAAACTGATTCATGATGCACTTAACTGATTACTTTAAGAAGAAAAAGAAACACTCTCATTTTCACAAAATTTCAGTTATAAAACCCGGTGAACCAGTTACAGAATCAGTGATCTAAGGTGAATCCAAAGAGACACAGACGAGAAGTATTTGGCACAAAATAAAAGAAAATAACAGTGAGGAGTCAGCCAAGGGAGTCATGTGAGGAGGGGAAAAAAAGCACTACGAAAATAGGATTTTAGACTGCTGCGAGAGGTAGGGGAAATAAATGTGAGGTGAACGTGTAGAGGCGAGACAGCACAGTGGCAAAGATGGAAAAGAGAAAGGGAAACTAGGGAGAGATGCATTTTTTAAATGCAGCGTTAGGGTGTGAGATCAATCCTGCTGCAGACAAGAGGCCAGTGCAATGCAATCAGCATGGTGAATGAGACGAAGCCTCGGCTGCTGAGGCAGCACTAAAGCCAGCCTTCATATAACTCTCCACGCCTTCGCCTTGTCCTCTGGGTCACTGTCACGCTCACTTCATCTCCCACTCGCTACTTTCTTCCCCTTTGCACTGCACATACCGTGTCCTCATGGTATTCATGAGTCAGTCTTTAGCAGACCGTGATGGATGGATTTTCTTTGCAATTTTGGCCAATTCACAAAGAAAAATGTACTGAAAGAAAGTGTGGTGATCAGATTCTGCAGTCCTAAAATGTGCTCTCTTATCCTCTGTAATAGTTAGAGGTGTAGAAAAGTATCGTTTAATAAAGTGGAAACTAGATCCCACCCCCTTTTTTAAGAACAGTTTGATTGATTTCCCTTAAAGCTGACAATTATAGCTAATAATAGTTACACTGATATTAAATTAATAATATTTATTTAATTTGCTAAAACAATTTGCTAAAACAATATACATAAAAATATTACACAAATTATTATTATTATTTGTTTTTCATTATTGTTATCATTATTGTTGTTGTTATTGTTGCCTGGCAGATAATAATAATATTATCTGCCAGGCAACAATAACAACTTATTTATTATTAT
>QMIH01000314.1:201201-222193 GCA_003987875.1 Clarias batrachus
TATATATATATATATATATATATATAATGTCGATTTACACATAATGAATTACAGCTCCCTCATGGGAAAGGGTATAAAGGCAACTAGAGCTGGTGCCCACAGACTAAATGATGTGGAGAGGCAAAGCAGTTGAGTCTTTACAGAGCTGTTGGCTCAGCATTCAGTGTTCAATTTATTGCTCCAGGGTGTAATATGTCACAAAGCAATCTTTCAGCCAATGGCTTGTAGCAAACATTGTTTAATGGAGGTCGATATTTTCCACTACTTACTGTAGGATCTAGGGACTGCTTGTGCCCTTATGGCTAACGCTGCCGTGAAATGGTCAATACATTACAGTAGCCAATACAGTGAAGGAGTCATTAATTCAGAGTGGTCAGTGCAGGACTGAGCCTTAGGGGTATTTCTGAGACCAAGCTCTTTATTCAATGATCTATAAAAGGTCTGAGTGTGTTTCATTTCTGGGTAGTGCAGTGTTCTGTATAATAGTTTGTATAAAGGCTTTTAATTTACATGTATAAAGCTGGGAATTTACATTCACTCCCACTTTAATAGGAACACCTGTGCCCATGCTCATGCATGCAATTATCCAATCAACAACTCGCGTGGCAGCTGTGCAATGCATATAATCATGCAGGAACATGTCAAGAGCTTCAGGTAATGTTAATCCATGTAAGGTTTGTGTTTAAACATCAGAAAAGGAAAAAATATGATCACTGTGTATTTAACCTTAGGATTGTTATTGGGGAAAAATGAGATCCTGATAAAAAAAAAAAGTGCACGTATAGATCTAGGACAAAATCCGGGATAATATCCTTCCAATTTATAACCATAACTGCATGCAGTGGCTGGGTTGTATGGGGCGTAGGGTTAAAGACCTTGCCCAAGGAACCAGCAGTAGCAACCTGGCGGTGAGGGGGCCAGAACCCCCAACCCTCCGATCAGCAATCCAGAGCCCCGGAACATACTGTATTTCCATTGCCATATTTGAGGCTGATATTTTATGAAGTGTTTGCTTGATCACATTTCATAATTTTAAAAAATTACAGCTTATTTGGCATGTAATGATAATAGGACAGGAGTCTGCTTTATACTTGTATAATGTAAGAAACTGGAGATCTTAGATCTTTACAGAATACAAGAGTATAATGCAGTCAAATGGAGTAGTGTTATTAGCCCCAAAGTGGATTAAGTGGATTAAATGTTATTACATAAAAACAGATTCTTTTGCTCTACACTGTTCTACTCCTCTTATACCTCAGCAGTTTGCCAACTGTTTATATTTAATGTATTAATGAATGTATAATTAATGATTAACGATCATGCATTTTATCTCTTAATACTTATTTTTAATGTTTCAGAAAATCAGCAAAACAAGTTAGTTCCTTTTATGAATTATACTGTATAATATACACAGAACGTTTGAACTGTATGTTCATTGTGTATATTGTGGCCTTGCACCTCCAGGGTCTGTGTGAGTGGAGTGTGCATGTTACTTCCCCATGCTGGGTGGGTTTCCTCCCACAGTCCAAAGACATGCGGATTAGGTTTATTGGCATTCCTAAATTGCCCATTGTGTGTAAATTAGTGTGTGTATACAATATGTGTGTGCCCTGCGATAGATTGGCACCCTGTCTAGGGTGTACCCTGCCTCAAGCCCTAAATTTCCTGGGATAGCCTGTATACAGGATAAAGCAGTATTGACAATGAGTAAGTGAGAGAAATAGCCTAAGATTAATTGGAGTATCTGCTACAGTATATTAGAATCAACACACATTCCTATAAACCTGTAAATTTCCTGATTTACATCACTGCTGATAAAGCCACTGAAAATGAACAAACAACTTCTGAGCAATTAAGTAAAAAAAAAAAATGGAATTGAACAACATGTTGTGTAACATGATGTGAATGATTATTCTGAGGTGAAAATGCCTCGGCTGAAGCAGCATAACCATACAGTAGTTAAGTGGGTGGGGGGTATGTGCCTGATGGATGTGTTCCTATGAAGAGACACGGATCTGGACTCTCCCTTGTTAGTGTGATATGAACTCAGGATGTCACGTTGTGACAGTTTCCGCCAGGAGTTCTGCTATGTCACGGCCTCATGGTTATAAATATTCTCCTTCAGAGGAAAGCATCTTTTCTAGCCTTCCCCTTGGACCTCAGCTCATTTTCTGCTATTTATCTTTTCCGTCACCTCTCCACATTTCTCATGCATGTTTATCTAACACCTCCCTTTCCTGCTTTTTTTTTTTTTACTACCTTTTACCTAATATTCTCATATTATCTATCTGTCTGAAGCCTCCTTTTTCTGTTGTAAGGTTTGATCTGTCCTGATCATGAGCCAGCGTTTTGTCACTATTTTTACCACCTACATTACATACAGTATGCTGGATTACATGCGCTTACTCTCTGGCTCAGATATTCGGGTCAAACCAAGCGCTGCTATTGATCAGGATATTAGGAACACAATTGTGTCATATAGTTTTATTTCATCTTGTCACTATTTAGCTATTTAAAATCCAAGTAATATCTGCTATCTTCAATTTCCTGTGCAATTTCTATGTCATTGATCGTGAAGTGCCATGTGACTAGAAACTGATCCAGAATATGAGCAATCCTGATGTGCCGTGCCATTCTGTTCAACATTGAAATCCTCCTCTGTTCCCCATCTACTCCTTCTCCAACAACTGGTGTTTTGTTTCTGATTACTTCTTCCTGACTACACACACAAACACATACAGTACACGAGCAAACCTCCGGCACCACCCCGAATGTGTTGCCCGCGCCTATGCAACCCACATTTTCCTCATTTCTTAGATATCCAGCACAGACTCCCATGCTGCCCCAAAATCACCATCCAGGAGCTGGCCAACCTCACTCCTTTGCTTCACACACATCTGGTTTAGATTTTAAATGAGGTCTTAAAAATATTCTACCTTCCCACACTACACAATAGTCTTTTCTAACCTGATTGTATACTGTATCTAGCTTTAATCTGAGTACAATAAGGCACTAGAAGAAACACTCATTCGTCTGTGTGGACATTAATCGTGAGTTGTATACAGTATGTGACATGACTTGCCGGTGGTTGGGTGGGTGACGCACCCCACTCTAGGCTACATATCTTTGAGAGATGGGAAATGGCAGGTTTACACAGTTCTCAAGACTGCCATTTTGAGGTGCGGGCAATTACCATCAATCACTGAGAATTCTATCAAGGAGGCCTGAAGTTTATGTCTTTACTTTTAAGGGCCGGAGGGGAAACATGGAAAGAGATGGATGGCTGCGTTGGCCTTCGGGTGAGAGTGTAGGTGTCAGAGGAGCTCAGTGGGTCAGTGAAAGCTAGGCGATGTTTATGATTGGTTGACATGATGTCCTTGAAAGGCCAATAAATGCAGGAGGGTTTGAGACATTCTGTTTCACTTTGACAGTCCTTTGGCTGAAATGGAGCATGGAGAGAGTTTGTGTATATGTTTCTGTAACTCCTGAGGGGCTGCGTTCTGCATCAGGACACATGCTCTCTTCGTCAATGAGATCATTCTTCTCTGTGTTTACAGTCAATATGGCCCAGGCTTCTGTTTAGGCCTCAAGCCAAAGGTCAATGACCCCATTTTTCCATACCTCTATATTACATAATGGTAATCTCTCTCTCTCTCTCTCTCTCTCTCTCTCTCTCTCTCTCTCTCTCTCAACCCCCACCATGCATACCTAAAGATGAGTAAAAGCAACACTACATCCCTTCCTCCATCTCTTCCTAAGAGCGAACATTCCAGCAACAGGAGAGGTGTTTAGTAATTAGTAAGCCAGTTCTAAGGTTAAAGGTCAAAGGTTGGTGATGTTCTCAGGGCTATTTCAGTGGTGGCACATATATAGTCATTTTCACTCTCATAATCTCGAACACTGTGGGCATCCCTTGACTGGTAATCTGTGCATACACCTGTGCTTACACATAGAAATTCAGTCCACATGCTCACTACACAGGGCATAAAAACTGTGTTGTTCACTCTTACAAAATCTCTATTAGGTAAAAAAAAAAAAAAGAGTGATTGCAATAAAAATAAACATGTTGCTTAGACTGTATAATTGGGAAGTACGTCATTTTAAAATATGTGAAATTATTGCATTATTCATGGCCCTTTTCTGCTTCAGATGAAATTAGCGTCATTGACTAATAGGAATAATCATAATAATAGGCGGAGTGGTGGCTTAGTGCTTAAAACTGTCGCCTTGCACCTCCAAGTTCTGGGTTTGAATCTCGCCTTGTGGTCTGTGCACATAGAGTTTGCACATTCTCTACTAGGTTTCCACCCAAGACATTCAGATAAGATTAATTGGCATTTCCAAATTGCTGTAATGTGTAATTAGTACCAATAGAATCCAGCTGTATAAAGGTTAAGTGAGTGAGTGAGTGAGTGAGTGAGGACGACAACAACAACAACAACAATAATAATAATAATAATAATAATAATAATAAGTGAGACACTTTTAATTAAGAATGTTGCTTCTGCTTAATGTTCAAAAAAGAATTTTGTTGCTTTGAATATGTGGATATTATGAAAATAGGAACAGTCAGGTAATGTTTAAAAAAGTAAAGGTCATTCTGGGACATTCCGACAGCCATAATGCTTATTAATCTTGCTTTCCTGGTAAAGTTATTTTAGAGTTTGTAAGGGTTCAGGTGTGTGTGTGTGTGTGTGTGTGCATGTGTGTGTGTCCTGGATCTGAGCCTCAGTGCTGTGTCTTTCGCCTCTCTGTTCTTCCAGAAGAGACAGCTGAATAAATGGTTTATTTAAATAAAACTTATACATAAGTTCCACTGAGCTAAAGCCACATTACTCAAACTTTCCTCATCTCCATATCCTGCTGTCTCTCTTTTGCCCTTGTTACAAAACACTGTAAAGTCTTATAACACGGTAGCTTGCTTCTACGCTACCTCACTCTCCCCTTTTCTGGTAAAAATTCGCCGAACCCTTTACTTTGTGCACTTGTTTTAAAAACAAGTAACGCAATAATTGCTTTGGCAGCATCACCATTTTCATGAGTGTGGGTTTGTGGACAGGCTGCTGCACTGTACTGTTTGGGCTGGAAAGAAGCTTTCAATGCTGCATTGACCTGCTCTCTGCTACTGCATTGCTGCATTGCTTTGCCTTATATGTTAGTGTACAGTGAATGCACTGATTCATTTCTGCACACTAACATTTCGCCTACAGGAAACGTGCAACTGAGTTACAGTACATATATCAACAAAGAGAATTTAGCAAACTGGTGAGCATGGGTTCATATTTATATTCATACACAGGGGTAAGCATTGGACTGGCCAATACATGCATGGCAGCAATTGTGTGTGATTTCTGCAAAAGACCAAATAGAGAAGAAGAGCAACGGAGAAAACAATAGAAGCCACTAAAGAAGATTAAAAAGGAAAGAACAACAACAGCAACGACTACAATAATGGCAGAATGTTTTGAAAGAAAATCCTCAGAACTTTTGAACATTATCATAACCTCTCAGTCTTCAGCTATCTTCCCTGTTTATCTTGTCGTCCAGCAGAAATGGCTGAATAAAATATTTTAGTTTAGGAGAAGACTGCAACACTGGGTCTAAGCAGTCTCCTTTGAATCCTTTTAAGACTTTTAATCCTGTAGCTCTAAAAGAAGTGTGTAGATGTGCCTGTGAACGATGCTCTGCACATTAGCGGCTTGCTTAGTCACGATTCAAGTATAGAGTAACTTCACTGGGCTTTCATAAATGTTTATATGAAGGATTTATTGTATATAAATCCAGTGATGGTTGGTCATGATACACTAGTTCCAGTTCATTCGCTCAGTGGGGTTGAGGTCAGGGCTCTGTGCGGGCCAGTCAAGTTCTTTGCCTTCTGGCTAAGACCAAGTTCTCTGTTTTTTTTGTTGTTGTTTTTTTTTTTTAGATGAATATCTGCCGCCTACTCAAGGGCCTTGTATTCAGTAGAGTTTTGGGTCAGTAAACCAGCTACCCAGCCAACGTTCGGGGGTCAAAAGAGGTACCTTCAACCTTTCAAGTAATACTGTATTTTGCAAAACCTACATTGCATCACTGCGTCTCTTCCTCTAATATCTGTGTATGGATGGCAGCCTGATCATGGGTCCAACTCCTTGAAAATTTCCAATTTGTACCAGACATACAAAACTATTTATTAAGATCTTAAATGTTAAAACTCCTTAAACTTAAAATGTTAAAACTTAAAACTCCTCTGGTGCATTTTTATATATTTGAATTACCTAATTTTTCAGGCGAACAACCATCTTTGTTGATAGTACTCTGATTTTACATATACTGTAATCATGGTTGATTTTATATGTGATTTTACATATGTGCCACCTTATGTTTATACAACAGAGTATCAGTAAACTGTAGACTGTTTGTTGTTGTTGTTCTTCTTCCTCTTCTTCCTCTTCTTCTTCTTCTTATTATTATGTGGTTAATATATATATATTATTGTGTTCAATCAATTAAATTTATTTTAATTGATTGAACTTATTATTATGCACAATAATAATAATAAATATTATTATTGTGCATAATGCAAAATTTCAATAATAATAAATATAAATAATAATTTGAATAATAATAACAACAGCAATAATAATAATAATAATAATAATAATAATAGTTGAGGCCAATTCCTTCTTGTTTTTCAAGACATTAAACAAATAAAATTAGCAAAATCATGACCCTTTCAACTGCATTTAATTTTAAACATGAAAAAGGAATGCTAAAAAGATGGAGCTTAAATTAAATGGCATAATCACAATAAAATACATTTACTTAAATATCTTAAATAAAAAGAATCTTTGTTAGTCCACATTAGTAATTATACCACTTGAATCCATTCTTAACATTTACAACATATTCCTCAGTATTTACTTTTATTATTTTATTCTACAAACAAGCTCATAGCAAGGATCCATGGTGAGTGTGTTTCAAAAGCATTAAACCTTATTAGTCCCTGGGCATGATTAGGCATTTAAGTGAATGGGTTTCTGAGCGGAGTTTTATGGGGTTTGAGCCCACACACACACACACACACACACACACACACACACACACACACACAGTGGGAGAACAGATCTTTGAGCGATTGGTGTACTTCATTAAGGGCAGAAGAGGAGAGGGAGCCTCAGGAGACACATACCACTCTCTGTGATGGATGGCTATATCATTCGCAGCAGACCACTTTTACTGTCACAGACATCTGCTTTAATAACATGCACTCAAAGAGAGAGAAAAAGAAACAGAAAGGCAAATATACATAGAGGGTGAGCGAGAGAGAGAGAGAGAGAGAGAGTAGTAAGTAGTTAGACAGACAGGGGAGAAAGGTGTCAGGGGAAAGAAAAAAAAACCCTCTTACTGATTGACCCATAGCTCTTACTGAGATGGGAGACAGAGCGAAACAAAACAAAAACAGAATTGGGAAAGTTTTGAAGGCAATGGAGAGGCCACAGATGTGTTGAGAACTAGTGAAGCATTTCCTAATTAGCCGAAAGCAGTTGATGAGTTTTTTTTTTTTTTTTTCCTGCCACTGAACAGACATGACTTTCTTTCTTTCTAATAGACTTTTGAAAAATCACTGGAGTGGCACAAATAAGTTAAGAAGACAGCAATGTAATATCGTGTAATAAAACTTGGAAAATTTTAAGTCGCTCATGTCACTTGTACTGTGTGTGGTGAACATGAAGCAAATGCTTTTGGTTGTGTAGCAACCTTGTAGACATGTAGTGTCCTTATTTTTACTCCAATAAGAAACAGCTCTGTCTATACAGTATGTAAACCTTCAAAAGCTAACTTGTTCAATGTAGATTAGAATTAAATGTGACATACTTTATGTGTTAGGGTTCATACTAGCTTCTTGTTTTGCTAGCAAAACAAACATTGGTAGCATTTAGCAAAGGAGCTAAAGGAGGGAGAGTTACAGAAATAATTTTGTCGTCTTCCTTATCTTCATGCTTGCTAAATAGGAAATACCATTGATTTAAAAACCGTATAAGTACAGCAGGAAATCACTCATTTCTTGAAATGACTTCTTTTTCTTGAAAATAAGTGCTACGGCTAGTTCTGGCTACTAGCTCAAAACATTTCAAGCTTCATTTTCCTTCCTAATGTTTAGACCCAAATTTAGTGAGGTTGTCAATCAGAAAATAAGAAACCACACATTTGAGACAATTCCTTAAATTTGGTGCTTTGTTGAGGGGTGTTCAAGTCAAACTGGGACTTTTGATTATGCAGAATAACAGAACGCAGTTATGAGAGTAAAATATCCCTTTATTTCTCTATATAATCCCCTGCTGCACTAATGCACTTATCCCAGTGTTTCACTAGTGCTTGGAGACCATCGAGGTAGAAAGTTTCCTCATGCGTTGTTTCATACTGTATATGGAAATGGCTTGGAGCGAGCTCAGTACTGTATGGGGGCTGTGAAAATAACTTTGTGCAGAGTTCCTGTAATGTGCAAGTGTTGTAGAATAAATGATTGTGTGTACAGTCCTGACAGACAGATGCATTTGTGTCTTCCACAAGTTGTTATCCGGCGAATTTCTAGGATCAGGCATTCATGTGCTGAATGCTAACAGGAATGAATGCAATGGGCTCTGGCCGAATGTATACTCCACAGATGTACAGCCTTCTTTCAAAACGTTTGCATCACTACAAAAAAAGTCTCATCACTGTATTGTGCTTGAGGTTTTACTGATTTTACCGAAACACCCGTCGTAATTAGCATAGAATTGAGAAACTCTTTCTAAGTGACAGAATTTTTAACACTTGCATTATTTTTAAGAGACAATGTATTAATAATAGCAAGCCTAATATTAAAACTTGTGCTTATAGAAATGGGTAAACCTGCAGGAGAAGAGAATTTGTTTTAAGGTATGTGATGTGCATCATGCTGTGCGACTCCAGGAATCAATAAAGAGAGTTGTGTTACCAGACCCGCGTGGTTTAACAGGAAAAGAGGATTTATTTAAGCCCTGAATGTTTCTGTTGCCATTTCATAAAGGAAAGGCCAAAGACTCAATAACTCCACTCTGAAAGTGATAAAAAGCCCCGCATGCTCCCTGGCAAACAGCAACATCGGCAAACATGTCTCTGATAAACATTTTGATGCACGCAAATCATGAGGGAAATGTCCATTGATCAAGCTGCTGATGAATGTGAGATAAAGCTGTGACAGAGGGACCAATAATCATCTGTGTTTGGATCTGTCTGAGTATCGATCAGCGGGAGATTCAGTGTTAAAACATGACTCAATTGATCCTGCATCAGAAATGAGCCTTTTGGGAATGCATGACCAAATGTGAATGTCAGAGAAGGTCAGCTATGCATTTCTCTCACTCCGGGTGTGTACTTTTATGCGCCATTGTATGGAGCATATGTGCATGTGTGTGGCTGTGAGAACAAAATTTCAGCCTCATTTGCCTCTCATTAGGTTTGGTGGTCTCATATTTTTGCCCCAGTCCCACAGTAAATAAACTCTGGATGGTGGATTCTTGCCACATAGGGCTTGGCTCTGACCTCAAGGAAATAGCTCGCTGAGATGTTCCATCAAATATCCTATTCACTACCATTAAAATGGAAGCAAACATGCAGAACTAAACCCATCATCAAGTAATGTTACTCTCTCCATAAGAATATAAACTGTCAAAGATGTGGTGAACCTCACACATTCCAAATAAACATTCCTGACATCTCATCGGCAAGATGGTGAACCCCTGGAACAATAATGAGAGCAGGCAGAGACACCAACAGTTCAGGACAAAAAGAGCGAGAATGAGACTGGAGGACCAGTGTGATGAAAAAATATGAAATATAAGGGAAAAAATGAACATGACATGAATAAAGTCCATTTTAAGTGCTATGTGAGGAGACTATAATGACTATATTACATTATAGACTTCTTCAACTTCTCGAAATGCAAGATTCTGCAGTCTATGATTGTGAAGTGCAATCTTAACTCCAATATACTTTTATTTCTATATCCCAAAACTTGGTCAAATTGAATTCCATTCTGAACAGGCTCTTGATCCACCATGACTCTGAGCAGAATAAAAAATGAACATCAGTGAATGAATGAATCACTTCACTTTGTCTCTTTGGGGTTTGGGGCCTCCTGAGGATCCCTGAACTCCAGTTTCTAAACCTCTCTCTCTCTCTCTCTCACACACACACACACACACACACACACACACACACACACACACACACACACACACACACACACACACAGTGCAATAGTTTTAAAATGAAGAATCACTGGACAACCTAGATTTTTTTTTTCTTTACCTGGGACGCTGTAACTATATTAGAGGATGTTAATAATATAAGACACAAGCTGAAATATTATGAAGTTTTTACAGTGTGTGTTTAGTTATTCAGCATGTGAAATAATTCGAAGTAAGAATATCAGAAGAAGAAAAAAACATGACTTCCTTTTAAAAGATTGCATTTTAAAATATTCATTTCTAAGATTGCATTATGAATTCTATGTTCTAAGTATTACTGTAATATAAAAATATAGTTCTATTCTAAAATTATGCAAATAATGGCAGCATGAATTCAGGAAATAAAGGAAGCATCAGTGTTCTTTCTTTCTTTAGTTCTTGTTTAGAAAAAGGGTATAAATTATATTCATTTAGTCATTCATCCAAGGAGATTCTGGGCATCGAGGATACATCCTCCTTGGGTACTTGGTGCATTAGGCAGGGTACCATGGACAGGGTGCCAGACTATCGCAGGGCACAAGCATACACACACTCACACATTACATACAACTTGGAAATGCCTATTAGCCTACGCTAAATGTCTTTGAGTTCTTAAAGGAACCCGAACAACATGCAAATACATGCACACCTACCCGAAAGCATGACTCGTACCCGCAACCCTGGAGGTGCAAGGTCACAGTGCAAGGTCAAAAATATTCATGGAAAATATTTGTTGTAAGGTTTTACACATACTGTTAAAATGTATTTAAGTGATTCTCATGTGAAATAGACTTACTAAACAAAATCATATTTGCAGTAACAATGCTAGCACTTGTTTACTTTCATCTACTGTAAGTACCGGGAAGTAGGACATTTCCCCATAGAGGTCTCAGGTCATGGCTAATAGAATAATCCCCTTAGAAATGTTATTATTGCGGAGGTAAAGCTGATCTTCTCATCATTCTCCCAGTCCACATGAGTAAGGAGCCGATAACCATCACATGCCGCTGACATACGTAATTCCACATTAGGAGTGATGAACTGGGCCTGGTGACATGCAGATAAATACAGCATGTTTAAATACTTAGAGGTGTCTTGTGATTCCTAAAATATTGTGACAGTTGTTGGAAATTCGCTGACTGTTGCCCTCATGGGGTTCAAAGGAAAATATGAACATCAATTGAATTAGCACGGCAGTTTTTAAAGTCTAGTGATGGAAAACCACAATGGGAGCAGTGGACTTGTGTTTTCTCCCCCGTGCGTCTGATCCGTGGCAGAGTTCATGTTGTATTTAAGCCGTATTAATGTCCGGAGGCCTGACCTTTTGCACCTGTGTGTGAAAAAATGGTTAGTGTCACATTTTCCCTCTCTTACACCCCTCTCTCTCTCTCTTCTCTCACCCTCACACCTGCAGTCCAGGGGAATGGTGGGCGTCATAGTGGATCATATGACTCCTCATCTGAGCGGCAGTAAAATAAAATGAGGTGCAATTTCCGGAGATTCAATTAGAAGAAAATTGGTCCTGTCTGTTGTTAGCTGCTCCCCCAAGCCCCGCTAAAGGGTGTGTGTGTGTGTGTGTGTGTGTGTGAGTGCATGTGCATACGAGCGTGTATACACACCATTGAGGACATGTCGGTGAAGCAGGCCTGTCACTAGAAGACTAGAAAGAATCAGATCCAGGTTTCGCTTGGTCCCACAATGACCCGAAATACCTCTATTTATTAACATGAAATGTTTGTTGGAAGACTTACTGATGTTATACCTACCACTCCTCATTGAAAGTAGGAAGAGACTTGATTAGAATCACTTACTCCAGCCTCAGTAAGTTTCGACAGTGAGATTGATGTCCATGCCAGCTACTGCATTGCTTTGTGGGTAATCTTCTGTACATGCAATGTTCAATTAACTCGATCTGAAGTGGAAAAAAAGGACATCAATAGCATCGATGGGTCAGCTTCAGCAGACCTTGAAGCTCAGGTCAATGTTGGGTCCGCACAAATACCTATCAATACTCACTGACGGACACATGGCAGTAATACTCTGGTACATCAACATCTGTCAGCAAAATTACACAGCTTCATTGATTGAAAAAATAAAGTGTTTAAGCCACAATAAAGAGATTGAACTTCGGACCCCTGGAGCTGCGCCAGAGGTCAAATTGGCTAATAAAATGTATTTCCAGATACCCATGGAAATACTACACATTGACTGTAGTAACTTAATAAGCTTGGGCAAATACCTTTTCTAATTCCTGATCTGTGATTTTCATGGGTTAGCCATTACTTTAAGTTACTCCACTACATATAACTGAAAGGGTTCATATGTATGTCTTAAAGATGTCTTTCTCACACCGCCTGCTCTACATCACACAACAACAATTCAATAGGAATGAGGTCAAAACTTGGCCATTGAAACATGATTTTTTATTTTTTATTTTTTTTACATCTTCACCTTGCTGTTGAGTTATTTCTGCATATTGAAACACTGACATGTTGCATGACCAAACCCCTTTTAAGTCTGACAGACAGAGCTCATGATTTACAGCTACAGAATTTCGATACAACGCTGAAATAATTCCTCCCTCGGTGACTGCAGGCCTTTCAGACTCTCAAGTAGCAACGCTTTCCCATAACAGTACACAGTACTGCACGTCCACCACCAAGGTTCAACTTTGGAATCAAATTTTGATGTATGTAGTGTCTCCTTTTCCCTAAACTTGTACTGTAAATCTTTTTTGTCTTCTATTCTCGACATGAGGGCTGTTACACAGCTCGTTTTGCACCAAACCAAACCAAACCAAACCAAACCCAAATGCAGAATATACAAAAACACACAGTAGATGAAAGTCATGTGTTCCTCTGCAGTACAAATAGGAGATCGAAGAAGCGAAATATTATTGTATTCTACAAAAATGGATTTAGTTATTTTTACTTACTACTGTCAATAACACATTGACGTTTGTTTCACGTTACCTTACATTTTCCACCCCCAGAACATCCTTGAAGAATTCATTCGTATTTCGCTGGTCTTGTAATGCTTCGACAGTGAATCATATACTGTAAGGGTCTTAAAACTTGCCCCTTCTTCTGACACATCATCAAACTACTCCATTTTGCTTTTATGCTATAGTTCTGGTTCAGCTTTTTCATGTCGAAGCATGTCTCTAAGCCTCTGTCAAAGGCACATGCCCATAAACATATTCTCTGCAGCTTGGCTGTTAGTGCAAATATGTGTACATAAACCTTTGCAGGCCCTTAAATCTTATTTACAATTCCAGTGCATTTTATCTACCAGAAATGGTCTTTGAATCGTGCGGCAGTTTGGAAAAGACACTTTTCAAAATTGTCGAAATCGCCGGCTTACATCATAAGGGATAACCTTTTCTTTCAAAGCAACACAATTTTATTTGAACAGACATACATAATTTCAGGATGAAAACGGTTATACAGTATGTTGTTGTTTGTCTAGGGTTGTGCTTGCATAATACTAAGACACACTATGATCAGATGAATTTTTATGTTTTTACAACAAAAAAAAAAAAACAGAATTCAATGACATGAATGTAGCTACTGCATCATACTGCATACAATATACATTATACAGGGTATTTGATTTTACCCATTTTTTTGTTTGTTTGCTTTTTGAATCTAACAAGAGAAAATTTACTAGATTTTAACATCCCTTGACTTTTTTAATGTGTGGTCCTCTGAAGTCAGTAGTTTAAAATCTCACATAATAATAAAAGGCTTGGTGGGTCACGAGTCGAATATAAAAGCATAATGTTTAATGCTTTCCGACAACTGATTTGGCATTATTGCACTTTTACAGCTAAAATCTCAGTGTGAGCAGTGAGCGTGCCTAAATTGGAGGACTGCAGAAGATTATGCGAAAGGCACAGGATGAATACAACCACCTTAGTGGCAACAGCTTATATGGACAGAACATGCTCATCAAGAAAAATGTTCTTATTACTTGAAGTTTACTTTGAATTATGTTTTTGCTTAAATTCATACAATACGATAAGTTTTGATAAATAAGTTGCTGAAATTACCAGCCGCATAGAAAGCTTGGGAGCGAGCTTAAAGAGAGCTGAAAGCCCTGGCTGTGGATGAGGCAGTAACCTGTTATGTCAGACTGATTGATGGCCCTCAGTGATTGATAGAGGACACCAATCAGGACAATCTGTCAGCACCTTATTGTCCTCTTTCCCTCCACACACACTGATAAGGACCAGCTTGCTCGCATTTCACCTCCATCTCTATCTCTTTTATTGTTAACTCTGTTTGTCTATGTCTTGTTCCTTCCAGCTCGCTCAGTGTCTCGGATCCATCCCCAGCAAATAAGTTCTACTTGAATCTTTCGTGCACTGATTTCTGTCTGTCTGTGGCATTACTTTTCTTTCAACCTGCTGTTATTTGTCCACCCACCCTCTCTCATTTTCTTTCTCTCTCATGTTGATATGAAGCAGCTTGTCCAAACGTAAGGTCTTTCAGCACCCTGTGTATCCGCTATTGGTGTGCCGTGTTTTGATAAGCCCCAGGCACAGCAAACATGACATTTTGACCCTCACTTTTTTGCCCTATGTCCATTAGTAGGCTTTGAGGTGAACCAGTGACCCCTGTTCAAATGCTGCTGTAGGATGTTTTCGCGGGGTGACTTCTGCAGGGCTACCTTTCAGGCAAAAGCATCACTGACTGAAGTAGCAGCCACATGATGAGCTAATTACACTGAAACAAGAGAGGATGTGCTGTTTTTTTTTTTTTTAAACCAGCAATTAGGTCCCATTTACTGTTTGACGCACAAAGACTAAATCAGAATTTGACTCTGCTTTCATCTTATCCTGTCATATTCTATTAAAACCTTTTTATTAAGTGTGTACAGCTCCATCATGAGGGAAACTACAGTTTGGAAGGAAATTGCAAAGATGGTTGTTTCTTCATGTGATGCATGCAAATTCTATCGGTCAATCAATCTAGGAAGATGCTGGTACAAGGCAACAGTGCCAACGTGCAAATTAAATAATCAATTTTCATACTGCATCATTTCATTTCCGTCCAACTGATTAGCTGTAGGCTCCGATTTGCCACAACTTCATTTAAAAAAATGCTTGTGATTTGGGTTTTGTGGTCAATCCATCATAACCACCGCTCTGTGCCATTTTGCTGGAATTGATCAAACATTCATTATTATCATGGCTAATTCAGGTCCCTGTGGTATGTAAATAATGTACAGAGAAAGTATCACATATACTGTAATTGTATGTAAACCTGTGTTTAAATCCCATGCTCATATACGTTTCCTCCAGGTAATCCAGCTTTTTCCTCCCACCCAAAACATGGATAAGTGGATTGGCTACAATACCTTGGCAAAGTAAAATAAAATCCGGTGCAGGGATAGACTGGGATAAACGCTGCAAACTATGATAAAGTGGTGACTGAAGACAGATAAAAGAATTTATTTTGAAAAAGTGTGATAACAATCAGAACATACACATGAATCACTGGCACCATAATGAACACGACTTAAAGGAATGTTTTAAACCCACCCTCAGCATCCAGAGCTACAGTAGGCTTGGGTTCTTATAAAAAGAATTTAAAAAAAAAAAAAAAGCTCCTAACCTATACAGTACCTTTTGTTGTTTTATCAGATTTACAGTATAACATTACTTTAACTCACTTTACCATCCACAAACAATCTGCCTCATTTATGAAATCTTGGTACAAATAGATTATATCGTTTGTGGTATTCATGGAAATCCAGTTAGTCCACTAAAACGTCATATTGTGAGAGTTTCTGTATAAATTTGCATTCCTATTTAAACCTTAATGGATCCTAATGCATACTTATCAGGGCAGCGTGGTGGTGTAGTGGTTAGCACGGTGCCCTCAAACCTCCAGGGTTGAAGGTCTCATTCCAGCTTCAGATATGTGGATGTTGCACTATTCTCCCTGTACTTGGTGGGTTTCCTCCAACAGACCAAATTCCCTGTAGTGTGTGTGTGTGTGTGTGTGTGACTGGAATCCTATACAGTGTCCTGAATCCACTGGAATAGGCTTCAGGCTTCCCACAAACGTAAATTGTCTAGAGAGTAGACAGATTCTTTATTGGTATAGAGATTGAGCATACTTGGTATACTGTAGGTGACTTCAATTATATATTCTGTAGAAATATATAATTTTATATATGTGTCTGTTGTAGCTGACCCACTGCATTGGCTGAGCTGCATTATAGGAAGCTAATACAATACTGTGTTATTTTACTATGTCCTCAGTCTCAACTATAGTTATAGACTATAAATGTTTAATATTTATCAGCAGACACATAAATCTTTGACACATCACATTTCTAACAGATTGATAAATGAGACCCAATGCTGTTGGTTTTTTAATCAGTTTATGCTTCAAGTTCCAAGTGACCGATGTGCTAGAAGGTAATTTCACCACTCTTACTGTAGGCCATTATTCAAACACGGCCAATCATTATTGACCTGAGGTTCAAACTTATATAAAGGTGATTTTCTGAGAGTAGTATAATGTTCTGTCTGGCTGGAAGGGGGGGGGTGTCCTGGAAGACTGGAGCCGTGCCACATGTGTGTGGCTCCGGATGATGTATGGCTCACCGTCTGCATGGCTGCAGCACCACATCAAAGAACAATGAAGTGTTTATATGAGCTGATTTGGGCTTTGTTAATGTCAGGCCCTCCACAGTCACAGACTGACCACATGGGACTCCTCTGGAAGCTACCTCACACACATAGACATACAAACTCCTTTGACGCAAATATTCACAATCAGACTTCTCCGACATACTAACTTAACATCTAATTCTTGAAATCCATGTGGCCATGTGTTGCTCCGAAAGGTCAAAATGAGTCGTCGTTTAAAGGGTTAAGATATTTCTTCTGATTCTGGAAGTAGTCTTGTTGATATAAAACAGAGCCCCATTACGTACTAATGGTGTAATTGGTGACAAGGGACATTTTTGTGCATTTAGAAGCCTGGATTCCACATTAGCCTTCAAGTGGATATGAAGTGTTGCAGAATGCACTCAGCTGAGATAAAATCAGAATTCATGCACGACTCCATGTTTGGTTTGTGGAGCATAAAAATCATATCTCACAATGCAAAGTCCTTAAGACTGTCTTAATGCTTCTGTGGGATATCATTATGTGGAGTTATTGCTGGAAAATGGAGTTCGATTTCAAACTCAGGTTCATCCTAATCTAAGAATTAGTGCCAGTAATAATTATCAGCCACTTCTTTGTGGGTGATCTCCATGGCTGCTATGAGCTTGGACCTCTGGAGGTTAACAGCTACACGCCATTAGTTGCAGCACTCTGGAACACGGCCATCCCAGCTACGGATCATTGTGCTTCTATCCCAGCCACAAAAACAGGCAGGCTGGTGGGAGGAGGGGGTGAACATGTGTGTGAGTGAGTGAGTGAGTGAGTGAGTGAGTGAGTGAGTGAGTGAGTGAGTGAGTGTGTTTTCTAGCCAAGGTGAGAAAAAAAGGGTTGACCAAGATGCATAAAGTTCAAGAACAGAGAGCAAGTACTTGGGGGCAAGTTGGTATCTTGGGTGAACTGGGTAATGAAAGTTGCAGTCTCCTCAATCTCAGGAGATCTAACTTTTGTTTGATAATGGCACAACAAGATTTTCAAAACATCTCCTGTATAAATAGGTTCATAGGAAAACCTACAGTATTTAACCTCGTCTTACGTAATTGTGGTTGGCCATTTATGTCTATAGTAAGGCTTATTTCTAGTAAAAGTCGGTAGTTTTATTTGCATTTAGCAACAAAATGGCCAAAATATCTATGGTTAAGTACTATATAATGACTGTTAGAAGGGAAACTAGCCAGAAAGAATAGAATGAGAGGGGTAATAATGACGGTTCACCTAAAAGATATCAACTGTAAAGCATGATATAGTTACTAGACTGGAATACATCCATTGCATCACTTTTTTCAAGTAATTGGCGAGTTTACTTTGAAGTGGTTTGTCAGAACTTTTTTCCTTGGCCAGAATTAGCAATAAAACAGTCCGGTACTAGTGGTATGGTGGCTTAGTGGTTAGTGTGGTTGCCTTGCACCTTTGGGGTTGTGGGTTTTAATCTCGCTCTTGCCTTTGTGCATAGAGTTTACGTGATTCTTGGTGGGTTTCCTTCAGATACTCCGGTTTTCTCATGCATTAAGTGAGCCGGTTGGTGTTTCCAAATTGTCTGTTGTGTTTGTGCTTATGCCCTGCAATTGGTCGGCGCCCCTTCTCGCCATCTCGCTTTGCCCTGAGTTCCCTGTAACCCTACACTATATAAGTAGTACAGAAAATGGAGGGAATTGTCCTATTTGTTTGCTTGTGATTTATGTACCTCATTCAGATTTGTTTAGCATGAAATAGATAAATAAAACAACACAAGAGACAGTTTAAGTGATTTAAACCTCACTGAGGCAGAGGGTAGGGCAAAAGTTTAGATCCTGGACTGCTGATCGGTTCGAACTCCATTACCACCAAGGCACTGTTGGGTTCTTGAACAAGGCTCTTAACCCGCAACTGCTCATATGTGTAATGCGATAAAATGTCACTCTGGATAAGAGTGTGTGTGTTAAATGGCGTAAAATGTACACAAAGCAAATTCCATAAAGACATGAATGAGCGAGTTTTGTGTGGAGTCCTGACCTCAAACCGATAGAACACCTTTGGGATGAATTAGCGCGGCGACTGTGAGCCAGGAAAATTTGATGACCCACTTGAAAAGTCTTGGTGCAGTCAGCCATGGGGTTACAGGGACAGGTTACACATTACACCAAATCACAGAGAACATTCAAGTACACTGTATGAATGACTGCACATCCGCTTATCAGTGACTGCAGATTAATACTATTTCACACTTTCTTTGCAGTGCGTTAAAGCGGGACGATATTGGCATATCGAGACACTTTTCAGTGATCGAGTGGTGTTCGACTGTATGCCAGTTCTTTATACATTACAGTGAGGGGGACAAGTCAAACACATTATGCTGATTGAGCACTGGGGAGTGCACATGACATTTCTAAACACATTATGGTGGAAAGGAGATGGCAGGCTTAAACACTCTATGTTAATGGAGAGGGAAAAGGGGCAAGCAAGGTCAGGACAGACTCTGCTTTACCTCAGCGCCAGTCATCCAGTTAGCAGTGCCTTCCTAAAACTCTTCCATACTGGCTGGATTTTTGTCACGGGCTCGCCTTGCACAAACAAACAAGTTCATGCACAGTTGAACATGTGTCTTTTGGCTGTTTTTATTAACTGTCAGGAGGAAAGATAAGCTTTTTTATTGAGCTGTGAATGTGTGAGCGACTCATTTGATATAGAATTTAATTTAGACTACTGAATGATTTATTCCACGGTACGTATTCTACTCATTTATAAAGAATAATGAACACTCTTTGTATTCACCATGGACCTATTCAGCCTGGGGGGTTTAACTCTCTAACCAATTTTAATAATGCAGTTCTTCATTTATATCTACAGTATGATCACTACGTACCCCAAACCTCTTACCCAGAATTTAGCCCTCAGCTTTTTCAGTAAAGCTAATTTGAAGTGTATATTTTTTAACAGAACAAAAACCTTTTTTTTTTTTTTGTGCCTGCCAACAGTTCCTGGGCGTTTAAAACAGGTTAAAACAACACGAGCTAAAAAGAACTGGCAATAGGCTTTGTTAAGCATGCCCGCTCGTATGGTTGCACTTGAGAAAATCTTTTCTTTTCAATTAGCCAGGTTGACTTTGCATGGTTAATTAACTCCTCAGCCTGACAGGTTGTCGGACTTCTCCAAGCCTCTTATGAAGGGCTTAGGGGCTGCGGGCCAGGCCGAGGCGGATTGGGTGCAGCTGGTGGTGGATTAGTTGGAGGGCTCAGGGCCTGGAGCTGGTTTTTTGGTGGGGCTTCCAGAGTGTTTGGCCTGGGCAGCCTGAGCTAATCCTTCACCCTCTGACCCACCTCCCAGTGAGACCAGAGAGCTTCAGACCTCCGACAAGGCGAGGCTGAGCTTACAAGTGGCTGAAGAGATATAATGTGTGTGGCTCTTCCTGTGTGTGTGTGTTCTGTCTCTAACCAATAATTTTACAGCAGCAGCTTTCTTTTCTTTTCTTCTTCTTCTTCTTCCTTCACTTTTGTTCTATGGTATTTGTGATCCTCCCCAACTCGTCTCATCTTTGACAGTCACCATAGAGAGGAGATGTTGACTCAGGGCGGTTCCCTATATACACTATATTAGACAAGCAGGTGTGCTGAACAGTCCTAAAGCTAGCACTGTATTAACATATAACATGTTTTATTAGATGTGGTGAATGCTGTATAGATAAAGGGCAGGCCTGGTGCTTGGATTGCGACTGGTGAGACATTTTTCCTTGACAGATGTTGTTTTAATGTAATCCTGCCATGTACAAATCTGAAGCTGTGCTAATCCGAACAGAATTACCTGAAGTAGGAAAACTTGTCCTCAACGCAACAAGAGTTTACAATGAACAGATTGTTTTGGGTTCCTGAAGCCTATTTAAGGAATTACAAGAAAACACGGAATTCTACCGCCATGTTTTTTTTTTCCAAAACAGACTTTTCAAGTTGAAACTCGATCATCTCGTGTCATCAACTTATGAAAAGAGGTTCTAGAGGGGGGGGGAAAGTTGTAAATCTGTCTTAAAGGACTTTTTGGTATTGTGGCTTTTGTTTTGAGAGTATTATCAAATAATTATTAATAATGAGTTTCTACTATATATATA
>QMIH01000314.1:222825-247990 GCA_003987875.1 Clarias batrachus
AAAAAAAACACAGGAAAAGTGCACTGAGAACTGCATTACTCCACCCAGAAACAGAATGAAATCAAAAGGTAATCTAATCCAAAACAAAAGTCATCAAGGCCAAACAAGAAAACTGTAGTATCTTGGGTAATTTATCATACTACCAACACTGGTGCACAGAGACAAACATGGAGGGGCATGTCCTTTTGTCAGCAGTATCTCTAATGAGGACATGCTGGTTGAGTGTGTCGCCCTAGGTTGCTGCTGTCATCAGAGACACAGTTATACATGACATACCTCCTGCTCTCTCTCTCTCTCTCTCTCTCTCTCTCTCTCTCTCTCTCGCTTTCTGGCTCTTTCTCTAAAAAAAATAACAAATAACCAAAAAAAGGTGGCCCGGATGCTGCTTTGTGAACAAACTAGATGAGCTGATGAAGTGAAGCGGATGTCAAAAACATATGTGTTTTTGTAATATTCAGGCAAAGGAGACAAGAGAAATGTGGAATGCACTTTGTTGGTTGTGGTTAAGGTTCGTCTGTCTCAGGGTTCACTCGCGCAGGTGATTGATGTGGCTTTCTTGCCCCGAGCACCTCCATTGCAGCATCTTATTTTACAATCAGCAAGAACTCACATCAAAGTGATGTCCCTCATGCAGAATGCCAGCTGAAGACTAAAGAATCTTATCTAGGAGAATGTTAACTATAAAGCACTAAAGGCTCCGTGTTATTGGATACATCTGAGTACATTGTGTATTGTAGTTTCATAGTATTTTTTTGTGTATTTTATGTATGTATACTGTATAAACATACTTACGCTTTTCTATATAACAGTAAAATTTCCCATTTCATTACTTTATCCATTCTATATCTACTGCACACATTTACTGCATTACATATTAAAAATAAAATATTATTATTACTTCTGTTTTCTAAGAAACCAGAGAAAGTAGTTCATTCATTGACTTATCTATTTATTTTATTTTATTTTATTTATTTACCAGGAAGTCCCATTGAAATCAAGCATCTCTTTCACAAGCATTTACAAAATAAAAACATTATACATGTTTTTAATTCATTTATGAAAATGCATAGTGCAGTGTTTATTATGCATCATGAATTATTTACATTATGCATTATGTATTACAAAGACGGTTTCTATGGTTGTTAGTACCTGCAGTATATTTGACTTGATTACTTAATGCCTTTCTAAGAGCTCACAGTTGCAATTTATAAATTATACATTTTATAATCTGTTTCTATAACACTTACAATTATATAAATATTATTAGTACTGATACCTTTTATGCTTGCAAATGTATTCCACAAGATTTTAAATGGAGTATTATCTGAGGTCAAGAAAGGTACAAATTTACAGACAAATCTTGCCTTATACTGTAGTCTCTATAAGCAAAAGACTGTAAACAATTTTTATTAATTTGAAATATGGTGATGTGTTTTTCACACTATTTATTATAATAATACTTCTTAATGCACATTAGACAATGCTGTATGTACAGTACTGTATATGTATAACACTCTATACATGCATTTGTTAATAATTATTGAATAATCTTCACAAAAATATTTAAAAATCACACAATATTATTCTTAATCTTTTAATATTAATATTTTAAATAGTATTATTTAATTTTTTCTATGCCTTTAATTGTGTTGTTTTGCGTTGAGTTCTTTGAAAGATTTGTTGAAAAAAATCTTTAGTTTTACAAAGGTGATATATAAATAACTCTATTAAATAACAACTATTGCATAAATGCCTAAACTTAAAAGTGCATAAAATTGAATAAACATGAATTTGCCCTCAAATATTATTTCGAGTTTAGTATCTTAAACCAATTCTCACTGGAAAAAAAAAAGTCACCGCTGTGAAATATGTCATGTTAGTGCGTACAGAAATGTCAAAGTCAAGCCAAAAACCAATGCCTACTTTGTGAGTAAAATGCTACAATTATCATGTGTGCTCTTGCCAGTTGTTGAATGGAGCCCTTCTGTGTTTGGCTAACACAACCGCATAATGGCTCCAAGAGGTCCCAGATGGATGGCACACCACTGAAGAATGAATAAAATATAATTTTTTTTAACACGTCAGCAAACCCACTGTGACACATACAGTACCAGCTATAGAGCACTTCTCCTGTAAAATTACCTCCCACGGTTAATGGCAGGATGGCACAATGGAAATCAAAGTTCACTTCACTCGTCATATGGCTCCTTCTCTTGTACAATAGGATGCATGAATTTGTTAATTCACCACTGGGATAACACTTGTTTCATTTTTGCTAATGAACTATAATTAGTGAAGTAAGAGCTTAAATTAAATTAGACAGTGAGCAAGGATGTACACTTTACTGACACCTTCACTACACGATTGAAGTAAGTGTTCACTGGAAATTTTATTTACTGTCAGGCGATGCTTTGTATAAAAAATCTAATTGTTATAATCCTAAAATTGTCTTAAAATTCCTATTATAATATAATTGAACATTTGGTAGTTTGTAATTATTTGAAGATTATAATTATTGCACGTATAATGCTTTATCTATATTAATGTTGTAATGGTTTTTCCTTAATAACTCCTTTTTCTGGTAATATTATTAATGTAATATGGCCACTCGTTTCTCTTTACTTAGGTACTTTTTTCTTGCCATAATACAAATTCAACTTCTTTGAATGAGAAGGTGTGTCCAAACTTTTGGTCTGTACTATATATATATTGTAAAACCGGATACGAGATAATATTGTTTAAGTAACTGTTCTTGAATGGAATGTATTATCTTTTGTACATTTCATTATTCTTCAGTGTGAACCACATGTCAGGTAAGATAGTATCATCTTTAGTATCAATGCAGTCAAACAAAAAACAAAATCCATGCCAGGTTTGGGTATTAAAAGTGGCATTTCCATGAAAAATAAGCCAAATGATATGCAAAAATAATACAGTAATACAAAAGTAGGTATCAACAACAAAATGACGTGTATAGATGGATGGATGGACGGACGGACGGACGGACGGACGGACGGACGGACGGACGGACGGACGGACGGACGGACGGACGGACGGACGGACGGACGGACAGACAGATAGATAGATAGATAGATAGATAGATAGATAGATTCTTTATTGATCCCAAATCAATAATTCCAATGAATCTATAATTCCAATGAATCAACACCTTCTGACAAGCATAAAGCATATTATTTTTGTTAACACTGTATTCTAATAAGTGGTCTGAATATCAGATGAGGAAAATACGCTTAAAAATATCATTAAAAATAGATGAAAATATCATAACACAGGTTTTCCCTCCATTGCTCCCACTTACTACTTACTACTGCTTTAACAAAGCATGTGTAGAGAAGACCTTGCCTTGCAGAATAATTAAATGAACTAGTTAAGCTGAGTTTGTTTTATTGATTGACTGTGCATTCAATCACTCAAACCTGACTACCTGATTTGCAACGTAGCTGCATGTTTAAAGGCTTGTGACTAAGTGGTTGACTCTGACGCATGGGCAGTGATGTGGATTAATGCATGCAGATATTTAATTTGTATGCTAAATAAAGAAAGAAAGAAAGAAAGAAAGAAAAAAGAAAAAAAAAACCCTCCATAACCTTAAAGAGAAGCACATGATAATTTTTTCCACTGCATAATGTTTTTTTTTTTTTTTCAGTGAATGCCTCACAGTGTTTGCCGTTGTTCACATGTGTGGGTTTCACATGTCCTGGACTGGAGATTAACCTCGAAATAATTGGAGCAGATTTTTCCAGTTCCACAATCCCAGAGTTTTCCATTGGTGTAATGTGCAGGTGGGAGGCAGCGCAGCGGTCGGTCACATCAGCGAAAGCACATTGGGAATTTTATAAAAGTGTACTTTTTTTTATGCAGACAGACAGATTCAGAGGTTACATCATGACTGTCTGGCCACCAGGTGGTTTCAATGAGATACTATGAGACACAGGGTATAACACAGAAGCATGACCCCTGTCTTTAATCCCAAAGTCTACATCTATAGCCTAACCCTCTAAGTCCTTGGTGTAGGATTGTATACACAGAAAGAGATGAGAGCTGATAATATTTCACCTACAAGCAAGGAAATAGGTTAGGATAACAAATCAGGTTACATATTTATGCTTTTTCCAGTAGGCCTGGTTTAAATATTGAGATATCTCTTTCCATAAAGTCAGTGAGTACAAATGAAAATAGATAACCTATACAGTGTACGTAAAGCAGTTAAAAATGCAGATAATTCCCAGATACGTCCTCACATGTAAGTGAACGTGCCATCCTGTGGTTACAGCTGCATCTCTTCACCGAGGCAAATTAGCTAGTGAGTCACCACAGTGCCACTGCACATTAATGGCTTTCTCGCAGGAAATGTTCAATGTGTACAAATGGCACCGGTAAGCATGGCTTGATATTTTCCACACTGATGTACTGTATTTTTCATCGCCATTTTAAAAAGTGCATTATACAATGAAAGATCTCAGTTTGTCCCAAGCTTACAGTCAACGTTGCTGAGTTAATGTAATGTACTATTGTAATTGCAATTGAGTTCCTGGTTTACTCTAATAGTCCTTACAACATGAAATAATTCATTTTCATATTTAACTTCTGACACATATTTATTTTTGATCACTGTTACTTAGGAAATAATAGTAATAATAATACATTTAATCAGAGAACACTGTCAACAAATTGTGCAAATTCTAAATAAATACACTTTAGTTGCTAAATATTTACCCATACGCGATAATTTTTGAAACAGTGGAGACAGATTAACAACCCCAGTCAGTTTATAAAATATCTAGAGCTGTCAATATTAACGAGTTAATGCATTTGATTAATCAAGAGATTTTAACAAATTTAACTTTTTTTTTTTTTTTAACAAAAATTGACCCCAATGGCTTCCCATAATCGCAGTGCGGCTGTGTGTGATAATGGCACGTTTAAGGTGGAAAATAAGATACATCTGAGGAAACATCACTAGGTGTACTGAATGGAAAGTTTCATTATAAACGTTTGGATAAAACCAAAGTTCTGGGAGCTATTTTTTACAAGCGTACATTAAATTTAAGACACTGAAAAAGGCTGTTAAAGTGAGGCAGTTGGCCGAATCTACTATTATTGCACTTACTGGAGACCACTGGACATCAGTCAGTAACCATAACTACCTCGGTGTAACAGCACACGTAATCGATGACAAATGGCTACTGCACTCATTCACTCTGGGTGTGTTATGTTGGAAATGTCCCAAAGAGGCTACAATATTACTTATCTTATATGTAAACATGCATATAGCTACAGTAAGAAACCATTGTTATTTTGCTATATATTGTAATTGGGGACTACAAATGTTTATGATGTACCTTAGACAAGTAAATAATAAAAAGACAAGAAATGTAGATCTGCTTACACATTACATGTGATTCCATGTGTTTTATACTGTGCATTTTTTCATTTGAGCAGTTCAAAATAGTACATTCAATAACCCCTGTTTATAATCTGCTTCAATGCTTAAACTCTTAACTGTAACTGTTAAATAGCAAGGTCACTTAGAGTTTAGTCTCAGGTGATTTAGAGGATACATACTGTATCAATGTGCCTGGGGAAAATCTCATCCAATCTCGTATGCATATATAGTATCTATGAATCTACCAAGCTAGTGAAACCCCAATAAACATTACCTGATTTTTATGCTGTTGGAATTCAAGGTTCATGTTCTCTTCAGCAGAGCTCACTTGGTAAGTTAACATAATTGTCCAAAAATCTATGGATCATACTGTATGTGTCAACTCTAAAGAATTAATCTGTAACATAATTTCATTAGAAGACTTCATTTCCTCTCTCGCTTACTTTTTGTGAGTTATTATTAAAATTGTTCAAAGTATTTATTATTAAAATTATTATTTTGTAAATTAATAATAACAGTAGCAGTACCTTCGCTTAGGTCATTGTGCTTTGTAGTCTTTTCATCACTGCACACAATCCATGAATAGTGAACAGGTATCTATTAA
Organism: Clarias batrachus; assembly: GCA_003987875.1. Lineage (NCBI taxonomy): Eukaryota > Metazoa > Chordata > Actinopteri > Siluriformes > Clariidae > Clarias > Clarias batrachus. The sequence goes on from QMIH01000314.1 coordinate 228,837, forward strand.
TGAAAAGCAGATTTAGTACTGCACTTATTCTCTGAGTAGAGGCAGTAAAAGGATTTAACTACAGATACTAAAGTAAAAAAAAAAAAATTCACAACCGCAAAAGTGAGTTAAAACTCTCTCTCTCTCTCTCTCTCTCTCTCTGGATATTATTTCAGCAGCTAGTTGTAACCTTACTGCTAGCGGACAGTTAAACATTTCAAAAGTCTGTAAATTTTTAATGGTGGTCCATGATGGACTGCAGCATCAGTGTGTCAGTTTTCTGAGCTCTGAAGTGCTCGGTGCTTTATACCTCGGATATACAAACCCCCAGAACCTGCAAAGTAAACTCACAGCAGTTTTCTAAGAGTTTCTCAAGATAATAAATTTACCCCAGGCTAGAGCTAGGTTTCTGCACTTCTTTGTTCACATTAAGGGATACAGGGAGGGAACAAGAGCACAAATTTGGGGGGGAAAAAAACCTGGAGAATGTTTTCTGAAAATAAATGGTTGATGAACCAAAGTTAATTCAAATGTACACACATCCTGAACTTTTCAGAGATGCAATATAATATCTGTTCATACGGTATAATTTGATGGATCATACAGTATATATACTGTATAAATAATTTTTATGTGCTTAAAATGACTATTTTTAATATCCACATATATTCAGCCTCAAATTCAGCTAATGCTACCACCAGGTAATTTAAGGAAAATTTGAATAACACTCATGATCAATTAGACACCAGTAAACCGATTACAGGATCATGGGCACCCAAGGCTCATGTATGCTTGTGGGGATTAAAGGCCAGCCCATCTAGTCCATGCTTGACAGTAAGTGTATGAGGTGTTTCTGCTAAAATGTTGTTTAGTTTTTGCCAAACATGGTGCTGGGTATTAAGGTCACACAACTCCACTCTGGCCTCATCTGTCCACAGGACATTGTTCCAGAAACCTCCTGGTTTGTTCAGATGCAGTGTTGTGAACTCCAGTCATGCTTTAATGTTCTATTTAGACAGAAGAGGCTTTCTCCTGGTAACTCATCCAAAAAAAACATACTTGTTCAGACATCTTCTAATTGTGCTGTCATGGACTTTAACATTTAACATGCTCCATGAGTCCTGTAGAGTCTGAGATGAAGCTCTTGGTTTTTTCTCTGAGGATTGCACAGTCTGACCTTGGGTTGAATGTGCTGGGACGTCCACTTCTGGGAAGATTGGCAAATACCTTGAACGCTTTTCACTTGTGAGTAATCTTTCTCACTGTAGGATGTTGAACTCCAAATTGTTTGGAAATGGTTTTATAACCCTTTGCAAGCAAGACCATCACTTATGCCTTTCTCGATTGGCATTAAGGGCTCCTGATTGTCCCTGATCGACAAACTGCTAAAACTTTCTTTTATAGAGGTCTGTATGATCAGTTAATCAAAGGCTGATGATTAGCAGCAGCTGTCTGCAACATATCCTCTTAAATCCTGTGGAAGCAGTAAGTGGTGCTTAATATTACCTTAACGTATTGTTCTTTTTGGCTTGATTTTTGTTAAATAACAAATGACATAGTATGAAAACGCTATATGTCGTTGTTCATCTAAGGTTATATTTGCCTAGTACTAAGACTGATACAATCCGATGATTTTTATTATATTTTCTAAAAATTTTAATTATTTTTTTTTATATACACATTACTGTATCATCTAAAATCCTACAAATTGCTGAAAAGCTAATGTCTGTTTTTGTAACTTCCAGGTTTGGGCTACAGTAATGATGACTATATTAACATGGTGTACCTGCCTCTTTCATGGAAGATTCCACTAATTCAGAATAGCACCTCACAACATTACCAAAAGAAGAAAGTGTGACTTGTTGCAAGTTCAATGTTAACTGTGAATTGTCACTCATGACATTTAAAACGCTAAATGCTATAAATAGGCAGGCTGACCGCTAGTCCAGTCAAACCTCAGGCAATGGAGGATTTTTCTTACATCACCCATAAATTGTGGAATAATGATGAGAGAGAACATTTGGAATGCTAATTCAACGCCCTGGGAATTCTTTTTGCGGTGAATGTTTTCATGATTCATATTAAAGGACTTGTACATAGGCATACTTTATTTACTAAATTTAGATGGTTGTTTAATACATTTTATACTGTAAACGCCATGCTTTGGCCATCTGATATCTTTGAGATTTTCATTTAAAATGAAGAGCAATTTTTAATAATGATGATGATGACGAGGAGGAGGAGGTTGTTTTTGTTGTTGTTGTTGTTGTTATTGTTGCATGTGACCTGCTACTGATCACAGAACACCTGAATTATTTAAGTTCTAGTCCGGCATTATTGTTCTCTTTGATCGTTATCACTTCAGCTCATGTTCATAGTCAGTGTTCAAGTGTTCAGTAGCCATAATCATTGTTGTTGTTCTTTTGTTTTGAGGGTTTGTTTTCACAGCGTGTAATAAAGAAGAGTCTCATTTGCATCCGCCTGCGCCTTTAGGGCCTGATATTCTCTAAAACTATTAATAATACCAATAACTGATTTGTATACTAACTATTTGATCTTAACTTATTTATGATATCAAGTGAAAACATCTCAATACATCTAAATAAATTGGGTATGTACATTTTTTTCAGAATTACACTGATGATAGTATTAATCCTGCACGTGGTTTCTTTGTTACAAAGAAAAAGATCGAGTCCTAAATAAATGTATCTTTGTCCTCACTTTTATTGACTCCTGGACTATGTAAAGTGACTTGGCATTTGGATTGTCTTTCTAAGAGTCCTTGAAAGAACCCTTTTTTTTTCTTCTTTTTTTTTCTTTTTCTTAGCAGAGCCTTTCTTAATCTCAAAACAAGACCATAATGCCTTGAATGCCATCATTACCCCCTCCTCCCCAGGGAAACACAGCACTTGATTTGATTAAGTTACATTTTAATTACACCGGCTAAGTGAGGAAGGTAAATCTCTTTGCCTGTCCCTCTGAGCTCCTATTCACCTTGATGGGGAATGGGGGGGGGCAGATTTTCTGATGCCTAAGCTTCCTGATTGGGTTACAGAGAGAGAATAATGAGCGCTTTTCTGTTGTCTCAGACGATCTCGAGTTAAGCTCTTCAGCGCGGGCATTCACTGACGACGTTCCGCATTTACATATACATAAGATTTAAAAGAGGACCTTTTGGCATTTGGATTAGTTCAGCCTCCTCAGATAGCCAGGCTACCTTTCCACATCACTAACGCTTCATAGGGAGCTTGATCCGCCAATAAACTCCGTCGCCTTTGATCAGGAGTTTAGAGTCAAAACCTCCATTGTAGTGTTAAGTGCTGAATTCTCCTTTGTTGTTGGAAAGAAATCTGTCTTTCTAGAATGCAGTTTTGTTTTTTTGTTTTTATAATTCAGGATTGTCGGATCAGATGATACAGAACGCGCATGTTTATACATTTATTTCACACAGCATTTACAAGTCATTTGGGTCCATTATGGATGCAGTTCGCAGCTGTTGTATGTGTTTATTTGGCTAACTAGCAACCCAAAATGTCAGAATCAAGTAGAAGCAGGTGTGCAGTTGGACGTTCAGTCACACGCATGCTGTGCAAAGTGCTTAAAAAATATCTGATCTCCAGAGAACTTATCCTTTACGCATCTCCTACTTCTCCATTTATGTCACATCACCTGCTAGGCAAGTCCTGTCAAGATACTGTCACGTTTACTGAATCACACAGAAGGGTTTTTTTTTTCTTACTTTCTTTCTTTCTTTGCCCTCAAAGTGACTCTCTCGTGAAACTAAAATAAAGCGCTGACTCACTGTCAGAGTAGAGGCATCTGCAGAAAAGACTCCGAGGGAATATGATCGATGGAAACAAATTGCAGACAGACAAATTAATCTGCTCTCGAGGCAATCCATCCTCAGCTGCTGTTTACACTAAAACGGCGTTCTTGTCCCAAAGCTAGAACTGTTTATTCGGTTGATTGCATGTTTATTGCTATGTGAAGGTTTTTTTTTTTTTTTGTCCTGATTCATTGTGTAAATATGCCTGGAAGGGGACTTAAGGACTGAGGTGGTGGGTAGATGGGGGGGATTATCAAATCTTCATTATGCACAAGACGAGGGCTTGACCCTCTTTATAAAAACAGACATTGACCTCTGACCTGTGTGCCACTGATGAAATGAGAGATCTAGGACACCAGTTTACCGCTGCGCGAAAGGGCAAGTGGAGCGAAGTGAATCTAACACGCCATAAAATTCTTAGAGACCAGGAAGAGACAAGTGTTCCAGTAGAGCATGTAAAGCATGTTCTGCAAACGGGTAATTTCACAAATAAGGTTTGATACGTGCGTTACTGATTAAATGTATGTGAAGGAGAAAAAAAACATATAAATATACATCATGCACCAAATTACATATGTGCATACTTTAGATATTCCTTATAGCTTTAAACATTAAGAACATTTTTATATTACATAAAATACTTCCAAATACAAAAATGTACCCTGAAATACAATCATTAATATACAGTGATGGCTACAGTAAATAATTAGACTTGGACAGAGTAGGCAATGTTTTAATGACATTCTCATCTTTTTTTATTATTATTATTATCAAGAAAATAAGAATAATTTATTGTATTTTAATACAACAATCAAGATTTGCTATGAAGTCTTTATTCTGTAAAACCAGCTATATCTGATTGCTCCGAAAGACACTCTGGTGACACGCGCTCAATCCATGCCTGTTTGATTGCTTCCTGAGGATTAGGAACAGAAATTTACAACAGAAGTTTGCAATTCACTTGAGAATTCCCTAGCTTTAGGCATTCTTGTGCAGAGGTGGACACCCCGGCTTCAACACATTTGTTCCATCCATTAACCAAACCAGCTGAATCAAATTAGCACATCTCTCCAGCCAAATACTGTAGGCTTGAACTAATTAGTGACATCACCTGTTTTGTGCACAGGGAGAACCGTAATATGTGGCATATGGTTGTCTTAATACTTTTGTCCACCATTGAATCCATTTAGCACCTCATGCTTGAAAACGTATTTTTTTCCCCAATAGTAATTCATTATAGGCTTAGGGAAATATACATTAAAGTCCTGCAACATTCAACACATTCACGCTTCAGAAATATTGACAATTTCCCACAAGTCATGTTTAGCAAGAAATTGCATCGTTGAAATTAATGGGAGGTTGAAAAGTAAATTTTTTTATGAATTTTCCTTTAGTTTCAGCTATGTATTTAGTTTATATATAATTATTGAGTAATGAGATTACTTTAAGAGTATGCAAAAAACGTTCTTATGCAGGTACTAGCTACCACATTTTGCTAATTTCATAGTCTAATAATTCTGGAGTACAACGTAATCTTCACCAGGAAAAAAAAAAACAGTTGCGGTTTGTAATTATGAACATAAATGTTTTATTAGACACTTTATGAAATAATAAAACCTTAGGATTTACAAGCACTAAAGGACATTCTAATCATGGGGGGAAAAAAACCCACACACACATATATATATATATATATAAAAAGTGGTTAATAGTAAATGACCTGGAGGCTGACTGAGTCACTTCTCTAGACAGTTAGAAGGATCTCTGTTAAAGCTATCTGAGCTCATAGCGTGAGCGATAGTGATGTTCTAGCTCTCGGGATGCTGCTTCATCAGTCTCACAACACATCCCGGGCTCGTTCTCAGCGTCTTCTCCTGTGATTAATTTGCCTAGAGTCCAGCTGACGAGAGCAGGCACAAGTGCACTACTGATTTGTCTTACAGGCAGCTATGAACACATCACACATGGCGGTGGTTCAGGACGGTGAATGTAATGCTGTGTGACTCGCTGACACAGAGGCTCTGGCTAAGTTTCTGATATCTTTCAACTAAGAGATGTCTAGCTGTTTGTGTTTGTGATCGGTGGCCTGTTTAGGTATCAATCAGCATCAATGTATAGGCTTTGAGTCATTTTAAACATCCACGGTTGACCATCTCAGGCAGTGCTATTCATCTAATGAAGGGTTTTGTTTTATTCCATAGTGGGAGCTAGTGTGGGCTTTTAACTACAAATGATTTCCAAATTAAAATATCAAAAGTATGTTTAGCACTCAATCTCACACATCTTAGTAAACTTGGCCCATTCCATGCTATAATAACTCCTGGGAAGGCTTTCCACTAGATTATGGAGTATGGCTGAAGGGATTTGTGTTCATTCATCCACAAGAGCATTAGTGAGGTCAGGTGCTGAGGCCTGGGGTGCAGTCGGCATTCCAAAACTTCCCAAAGGTGTTCAGTGGAGTTGAGGTCAGGGCTCTGTGCAGGACACTTAAGTTTTTCCACATCATGTCTAGATGCACTTGAGCACTGTCATGCTGGAACAGGTTTGGGCCTCTTACGGCAAAAACAATCCATATGCAAATATTACTATATCTCAATTATGTACTTTAAATGTTGTGGCAAAATGTTGGGGAAAAAAAATTGGTATGGGTGGCCAAAAAGTTTAAGACAAAAGTCAAATGTAATGTTTTAATAATTAAGAATTATTTGTTATTTTATGCAATGAAATTGCTCGACAACAATCAATATTTAGTATGAAGTCAATCATTTGTCAAAACCTGCTCCATCTGGCAATGCATAGAGTCAAAAAGGCATCTGCAGTACTCTGGTGGCACTTGATTGCTCGGCCTGCTTGATTGCTTCCTGAATATCATGTACAGAAACACCCCGACTTCGGAAAGTAAAAGTCCTGAGACACATTGGTTCCGGCCATTAACTAAACCAATTGATTCTAATTAGTACAACTCATCAGCTACACTAGATAGGCTTCAACTAATTAGTGACATTTCCTATTTTGTGCACAGTAGGACTATAACACAGGCCATATGCTGTCTTAATACGTTTGTAAATACAGGATGGGTCAAAAGCAACTAGGCATTAAAATTGGTAATAAAGTCCATATTTCGAATACAAATTTATTGAAACAAATTGTACATCTCTAAATTTCGACGTAGGCACTGGTGGCATCAACAAGTTTCCTCAAACGGTTGGGATGGGATGCACAGTCTTCTCAAGGAAGACTGCTGAGAACCTCCACGTCCTCCAGTGTGCAAGGCTTTGTCCTGTACACCTCCTCCTTCGTGTAGCCCCATGGGAAAAACAAAAATCACATGGACTTCTTGGAGAGCATTCATGGGGTCTGCGTCATCCCAGCCAACGTCCTGGAAAATGCCGGTCTAACCGTGCACACACAGTAACACAGAAACATAGGGTGGTGCTCCATTCTGCATGAAAATAAGGTCGCCAATTCTACAAGCTTTATAGCTTTTAAATATTGTTATTATAAATGTTCTTATAATATGATACAAATTAGAAATTATATACTAAATAAAAATGGTTAATTTTCACCCATTACAGTATGTACAGTATACAACAGGTATCTGTAGGTCCTAATCCTGTAGGTCTTGTTATTGAAAGATTCACTCCGTTTATTTGATTTTTTTTTTGGTGATGATTATTGTAGCCTCCTTTTCATTGAACTATAGTATGTTTGGAGTTAAATTTGCAATATTTCGATAAAAGGTTTTGGGACGCAACGTACAGATTACTTTAACTGAGGCTTGAAATGATTTGAGTTTATTGTACAGTATTATAAATGACTAGTGGAACAAGGGGGAGTTTACTTGGCATGAATTGTTCATTTCTGTATCAGCCTAATTTATTATATTTCTCATTCTTTGTTAATTTTTTATCTCTGAGTCATTTTAAATCAGAAACTCAAAAGGTGTCAGTGTAATGTAGTGTGGTCACTACTTTTAACTAGTAATGTACTAGCTTTCGTTCATATAGTACATCAAGAGTTGATTTTCCTGAAACTGCCCTTCTACATACTGTAGATAGAAAATATCACAGATAATAGAAATCCAGAAACATTTACCTTAATACTTTAACTAGTCTGTGAACTTTAAAGGCGGTTTGATGAGGAGATGAGTTTCCGTGTTCTTCCTGCTCTCTGACACTCTCACACTTATTAAGCTGGAGTATTTGTCGAGTGAGAAGGCTGTAACGGCAGAGCTCTCATCACGGCGTAAAGAGGATGTGAGCAGAGACGAGTGTGTAGTCTGGTGCCAACCAAATATAACACATCTCTCTTCTCCCTCTTGTCTTTTTTTTCCACTTGTCTTTCCTCTCCTTGTTTTTTTTCCCATTACACAGCCCTTATCCTAGTGTGTGTGTGTGTGTTGATACTTGCTGAATCAGTGAGCAGGGTGGACTGACCTGTGGGGGCGATTAGATATTAGGATGACGTCCTACCCGGACAGGAATTGCGCCCCCCCCACCAAACAGGAAATGGATTATACAGGACCTTGACCAAGGCGGTCCTGATGATAATGATGTGAATGAGACATCACTCACACGCTAACAACCCACCTCCAGCTGACACACACACACACACACACGTATCATGATATTTGGGGTGTATCAGAGTGTGACGAACAACTAAGAGGATGTTAGAGTGCAGTTTTTGGAGACCTCATGAGAAGAGCGGAAGGGTGGCTTTCTGGATCTCCTGTGAGGTGTGTGTGTGTGTGTGTGTGTGTGTGTGTGTGGCAGATGGTCACACACACACACACACACACACACACACACACACACGCACACACGCGCACGCGCACACGCGCACGCACACACACACACACACACACACACACACACACAGCTCTACTGACACAGTTCTGACTGACAGACATCTCCACAGTGACAGCTCCTGTGTGTGTATCTTTGTGTGTATCTTCGGCGCTATTTTTGATGCCCTGCCGCTGAAAGGCCCCAAGAATCGCCGTTTCGGTATCCTCTCTCCCTTCATACCCACACTGCCACGTCATTATTTATTAAGACGTCATTCATTACACAAAGCACCAATACTGGACCAGCCTCCGCAAACAGAGAGAGACAGGAACACACATCTCGTTCACAGCCGAAAGCCTCAGCTTTGCTTGATCGATGCAGTTCATGCTGCTCTTAACCTCGCTAATGATCCAGGATGTTTGGCAGGGGAAGCGTTCGCTGTGGGTTTCTGGAGGTGTTGATGTATGCGGCCTGTCTCTCATCTCTCCCGACACTTCGTTTGGATTCGGTGTAAACAACTAAAGAGAGTGTTTGGGGCCGGCGTGATCAGATGTTTGTGGACATGCTCACGCAAGCAGGAGGTGTACATATGTGCGTCCGTGAAAAGGATCTACTCGGTCGCAAGCAAGCAAGAAAGAAAGAAAACAAGAAAGAAAGAAAGAAAGAAAGAAAGAAAGAAAGAAAGAAAGAAAGAAAGAAAGAAAGGTACCTAGTCGAAAAGAGATAAGTCAAGAAAGGAATAACAAATTAGTTCAAGCATATATATATATAAAGAGAGTAAAACTGAAATTTAAGAAAGGAAAAGAAAAAAAGATAGAAAGAAGAAGTTTAAAACATCTTTCATCCGTTTCTGATTCCAGTGTTTCTGCAATTTGATAATAAATAATAAGAAGCTTTATGGTTTAACAGTAACTCTTCTTCATGTAGGGCTTCATCACACCATTCCATCACTAATCACTATCCTATAACACCATGTACTGTCTTTTTTATTCAGGTGTGTGTGTGTCTGTGTGTGTGTGAGTGTGTGTGTGTGTGTGAGAGAGAGAGAGAGAGAGAGAGAGAGAGAGAGAGAGAGAGAGAGAGAGAGAGAGACAGATATACTTTTGCTTTTACTGTAGATCAGGTTTTACAGCTCACTGGATTCTCAGGGGCATTTTACTGCTATTAGCCAAGTTTAGCAGCAGTACCTGTATAATAATAACAAAGTGACGAGGGCTTTTATCTGTCCAGTGTCCCACTGACATTATCTGTCCTTTAAGTCTGCATCTGAATCAGTGTGTACTGTGAAAGATGGAAGGAAGAATGGAAGGAAGGAATTTCAAAAAGTCAAGAAAAGACAGAATGAATAGAGAAGTACAGAGAAGTCAGAAAGAAAGAAAAAAATTAAGAAAACCACAACACAAAGACAGGATTTTCAAGAAGCCAAAAATAAACAACAGTTAAAAAATAATAATAAAAAATAAGCTTGATAAAAAGGAAAAAAATGAATGAAAGCTGGATTGGATAGAATGAAAAACTAAATAAAAAGGTCATCGTTAAAATGTTGACAAAGAAAGAAAACACTAATACTCTAATATTCAATTAATAAAGGACAGAATTTAAAAAATGGAAGGCAAAAAGCTAAGAAAGAAAGAAAGAAAGAAAGAAAGAAAGAAAGAAAGAAAGAAAGAAAGAAAGAAAGAGTTAATAATTCATTAATAAAATCATAAAGTAAATAATTCAAGTATGAAAGAAAACCAGATAGTGAACAACTCACAAATAAGAAATAAAAGTGAAAAAGAAATACATTTCTGAAAGAAATAAATCAAGAAAAAATGTGTAAAGTCATTTTTAAATAAAAATAGTAATTCTATCAAAAGAAATAATAAATAATAAAAAATGGACTTAATAATACAGATGACTTGAGAATACAAAGGTACACTCAGAGTCAGAGTAAGCGAGTAGGAGCCTGAGACAGCGTTAGACCTGTTCAGAAGGGTGTCTTTTCTTCACTCGTTCACCCCCCTCCTCCACCTTCAGCTGCGCTCCCTCGCTCCCTCCCTTCTCTCCTCCCCTCCCCTCCCCTCCACTCTTGTAGATGGTGTAGTGCTCTGTCGTTCCCTCTCAGTCAGCCCGTGCAGTGGACAGGACCAGAAGTGTGTATGCGAGTGTGTGTGTGTGTGAGTGACTGTGAAGTGTGGATGTTACGGGATCCATGAGTCTCCAGTCCCTGGTCACAGATTCACACTCAGCGCCTTCTAGAGCCAAAGAGGAGTACACCTTCAACCCCAACACACCTCATCTACCCCCCACCCCTTCCCACCCCCTACATTCCCAGCCACATGGAGCCATGTGAGCTCCTGCCTGCCTCACCGGGAATCTGACTCGGATTGCCTCCTGTAGAGACGCTCACAGCTCTGGATCTGCCTCGGAGCGCAGAGAGAGGAGAGGAGCAATTGCAGAGATCTTCACTCAGGAGGGAAGTACTGTTCCCTGGGCGCTGTGGGCCGGGAGCCCCCCGTGGGCTGGAGACCGGCGCTCCAGCACCATGGATTACCTGCTAGGGATTGTAGTCCTGCTGGGCTTGGCGGCTCTGCCCGGGAGAGTGGCCCTGCAGAACCCCAAGAGAACCGTTCCACGGCTCCGGCTGTCCTATAAGGGTGAGTTTTATGCTGAATTTAATCTGCTTCTATTAGAACTTACAAATGCTTATCTATCTATCTATCTATCTATCTATCTATCTATCTATCTATCTATCTATCTATCTATCTATCTATCTATCATAGCTCTGTATACATCCTTCCCTCTGTCTGCTGTCTGTACAACTCAACCCTTCTTTTTTATTTTTACCTCTCTGATTTAACCAGCTCCACTCTGTCTCTCTACTCTTTCATTTCTGTCTATTTTCTCTCCGTCTGTCTCTCTCTCTCTCTCTCTCTCTTTCGCCGCCGTACGATCGTCTATTCTCATTTCGCTCTGACAGATTGTTTCCATATGTTCCGGGAGGTCTCAGGGAAACTTAGCTTGTATGCGTTGGCCCGTCTTGAGATCTCTCTTCAGGTTTGAACTCTGTGCCCAGTCCCCTGTTTTATAGCTGCCATGCATAACCAAGAGCTGTCTCCTGGGGTAACGATCCCGAATGGACGCTCAGCGATCCTGTGCCGTTGAGTTTAATGGCTCTGTGCTCAGGCTTCAAAAGGGAAAGAAAGAAAAAAAAGTCCCATGGATTGGAAGTGCACACTGTATATAGCTAGTGTGGAAGTGCCCTCATGCCCTCATAAACCATCATTACTGCATTACTGTTAATGCGCTGTAGTGTGTGAAAACAGACATGAATGGTAGCGGTGGTAGGAAACATTATTCTTGGGACTTGGGAGTGCTATTTTACATGGAGACTGTGGAGAACCAAAAACTAGCACAACGTCTTTTTTTTTTTTTCTTTTTCTGCAAGCCAGCCTCTTTCATCTCAAATGGAAATAGGCACCAGCATTTTTGCCATATTTTTGGCTGTTTGTCTTTTATTGTCAGCTAGGCAAGCCGCTGCGGTTCTTTGTCCAGACACACCGCTAAAAGTATATGACTTGATATGGCAATCTCTTTCTCCCTCTCACTCTCACAGTCATTTTTTTTTAAGCTTACGTCGGTGTGTATATACGTCTCCCAGCATTGGTGTTGATTGTAAGGTTAGTCCAAAGCATAGCTTTCCTCCAGCACGAGCCATTAAAACACCCTCTCATTACTTTTATAGATGGCGCAAGTTATTTTGATACCCTAGCCTGTCATCTGAAGTGCCCCCAAAAATGTGATGGTGTGAGAAATCACACACATGCGCACACTGATTTGGTTCAAATTCGGCGAAAGTCAGTAAATATACAGAAAACCTTTTAGTGTACCAGGCTGGAATGTGTTTGGGATCTGCGCTCCAGCATGGGTTTTTCCAGAGAAAAAAACAAAAAAAACAAAAAAAACAGGCTGCGAGACTTTAATATGAAAAAGGTGCATGTCCACCTGTAGCCAATCAAATGCCTTTCAGAGCTAATACCTAAAGGATGGCCTAAAAGATTGTGGGAAATGTGTTCTGACATCAAAGCAGCTGCTTTCTAATGAACAAAAGAGGAGAAACAAATAACCCTTGTCTGGTACTTTAGTTGCCATTCATCTTTGATATTGCACAGAGGGAGTGGTGAAGTGGCGGATAACTTCACACATCCAAAAGGACTAAATGGACTGACAAATTGAACACAGGCGCACACACACACACACACATTGGTGCCATGTTTGGTGCAACCATACACAGTTTTTTTTTGGAAAGGATGGCGATCAGGATGCGTTTCTGGTGATAGAGATGTGAGGACACAGGATAATTAGACACCTGGCCATGGTGATAGAGTTATGTGTGTGTATGTGTGTGTGTGTGTATTACTGAGTGGACCACAGGTGTTTGATGGCTCTTTTGATGCCTCGTGGAATGACAGATCGGCGTTCACACCCACACACTGTCTAAGAGCCAGTGCGAGAGAGAGAGCGAGACGGACGGATGGAGGGATAGAGAGGGAAAGAGAGAGTGGCTTAATGAAAGGAGCCGGCAGACAGTAGTTGGCCAGACGAGGCTGGTCGTTAAGTGAAGTGTCATTCATTCGCACTCCCCCCCCCCACGTGAATACAGCATAGTAATTAAGCCAAATAAATGTGCCGAGCCACTCTCGAGGGACGCGCTCTTAAACAACCGTGAGGAGTACACACTCTCCAGGGAGGGCTGGTCTCTTTTTTTCTTCGCAGACGCATACAAACTACGCAGATTTATCATGGCTTGTATCCTCTGTGACAGCCAGTAACGGCAGCGTTCCCTAGAGGAAGGCCTGTCAAACCGTCTCTAAGAGTGCGGCTGTTGAGCGATGGCCAGGTGATGGATACTCTCGTCTATCTGCTGGCCCTGTAATTATTCCGCCAGCCTTTTATTTTTTCACCCCGCTCTTCCTGTTGGCAGGGGCTGAAAATTGCTCCTGTCAAAATTGTCGCTGCATTGTTTCACACGTTATACATGGCGCACCAATACACTCCCTAAATCAACCTCAATACTCCACACAGGTACAAGGCTCCCCCCAGCCACCCTGTGATGCCTACACATAAGTAGAGCAACCCCTCTCGTATTGCTCCTCTCTCGATGTCTGGCTCCCTCTTAGTGGAAATGAAAACAGTGCCCCCTGCAGGCAGCATCGTGCGCGCACAGCCCACAGAGACGTCGATTTATTTAACAGGGCAACCCCGTCGCCGAGTCCCGGCCAACCAGCATGCGCGGAGGAGTTTAAAGAGCTTGTGAAACAACCTGATAATTACTCACTGCAGAGTAATTATGCAGGGCCTCCCATCTCATTACCCTGGCCAGCGCCATCCTGGGATTGATTGGGATGGAGCTGGAACAGGGAGCCACTCTGAGTCATCCGAATTCAGCCTAAATCTTCCGAAATAGACATTGGGTGCAGTCTGGACGAGGGCTGTAATAGCGACTGCTCGCTTGTTGACAAAGGAAGTGCCGGATGGCACCGGCCCAGGCTTCAGGGATGGAAGCTATTATACAAGGAGGCATTTGTGCTGTTCCCTATTTCTCCTATTTCACTCTCTCTCTCTCTCCCACACTCTTTCTGAACTGTTCAGTCTGTCCCGGCCTTCACCAACAAGCCACAGCAGTTAACATTATCAATTCAGTCTGTCTTCCTTTTCGACTCTCTTTTATTTTATCCGTGTCAGGGTATTTGTTTGTTCCGCATTGTTGGGCTCACAACAGAGACAGAGATCACTAGATCCTACACCACATTCCACTTTCCATGAATGGGATGTTTCTACCTCACAGATCCAGGGTCTCTGGTTTAATAGCCTGCCTTTGGTGTGCAGTCTGTGTGGAGATTCTCTGTCTGTGTGGTTTTCCTCCTAATTGCCATAAACATATGGGAGTTGGAGTCGGTGCCTACCGACTCCACCATGTCCCTGATCAGTATAAAGCTGTTGCTCAAAATGAATTATCAGGCCACAGTGCAACTATTCCACAGTTAAACTGAAAGCCAGCATCTATCCATCTATCCATTATCTACAGTACACTGCTTATTGTGTAGGGCCGCAGGGGACTGGGACTTTTTTTTCCCCAGGGAACTGAAGGTATGAGGCAGGATACAATCATACACCTCTGTGCACCAATTTGGAAATACAGCTCAATCTACGCTGCATATCTTGGTATGGTTGGAGGAAACCCAACATACAGAGTAAACATACAACCAAACTCCACACACAGAGAGAACATCCATGGAGGTGCGACAAGACAATGCTAATCACTACGCCACCATGCCACAAGTTACAAGCCTGCATACATTCATATATAGTTATTTTCTCCCTACTCCAGGGTTCTTCAATGGGTTCTTTCATTATCCTATATACAGAAAGTATGACAAATCATGCACATTCCATTTTTTTTGGTATAAACACAAATGTAATTTAAATGGAGGTATCTCATCTCCAAGGACGCGGGTTCAAGCCCCACCTCGTGTCCGTGGGTGTGCATGCTCTCCCCATGCTTGGTGCTGTCCAAAGACATGCAGATTAGGTTAATTGGCGTTTCCAATTTGATTTGTGTTCCGAGCTTGTGCCCTGCGACGGATTGGCACCCCCTCCAGGGTGTACCCCGCCTAGTGCCCCGAGTCCTCTGGGATAGGCTCCAGGCCTGCTGTCACCCTATATAGGATAAGTGGTACACAGAGAGAGAGATTAATTTAAATGATAGTGATTGTAAATGGAAAATCTGTATATTTAAGTAGTTTCGGAAGATAAATAACGAGGTGAATGTGGTGTGTCCTCCCAGCATGAGGGTAAAATACCAGACACATTTTTTTATGTTGGTCCCCAAGGATGCTACTCCCAAAACATTGTAATGTATTTTTTAGAATTAATGTTATTAATAATATCAATGATATTTTATGGTTCCCCTCCCTAGCAAAGGATATGCTAGTTTTTAACCCCTTTCAAATGGGGAAACATTTCTGTAAAAGTTTCACCTTCAGGCATTTTAGATTTAACCTCTTGCTGTTTTGAAAAATATAGTATGCAATTTTCTTTGTGTATTTTGGTCTGTCCATGTGCTAGGCATATCAGAACATCAGGTGACAGATACTCCCTACCCTGGAGATATATCCATAGTTTCTGTAGCAGTTACTTAAATATTGAAATTGTGATTTTCAATATTATTTTTTGGTGAAGGGGAACATGTAGCCTCGCACAACCAGGGTCAAGGGTTTGATTTGAGTTTGCATGTTCTTCCTGTGCTTGGTAGCTTCTATCCGAGTGCTACGATTTCCTTCCATAGTCCAAAGAAGACATATAGATTGGTGTATTTAATTGGTGTTCCCAAATTGTCCATTGTGTGCCCTGTGATGGATTGATGAGACCCATGCCCTCAGTCTACTGGGATATTCTCCAGGCCACCTGCGACACTGTATACAGGATAAAGAGGTATAGAAAATAAAGGAATCTATATACAAACAAGAAAAGTTTTGTTTAATATCAGACCTTGCTCCTTCAATGATATCATTATGTTTCATACATTGGAGGACCCAAAATCAGTCTCAAAAACATTTCTCTCTGTATGACTGTCTGTCTGTCTTTATGCCTGTCCAGTCGATTTTTTGCAACAGCATCCCGCAAAACTGGCTCGACAGAATTGAATGAAAATGTTGACTAGAAAGGACATTATGAGCATTTTTGTGCCAAATGACAACACAGCAGCCATCCCTTTTTTGAATGAATACAGCGTTCATACCGTCGAGCGCTTTCGCCCTCAAAGTGAGCGTGGCTATACACGTCTCTCAACAGAGCCAATCAACACGATAGTTTACCGTGAATACCAGTGTGCAGAAGACAGAAACAACCGTAATGCCCCTACAAAGTTTCCAAATTCTCAAAAAACATAAACAAACGCGCGGCACAGCATGGCTTACTCCAAAAAAAAAAAGTTATGGAACTCAGGAAAACTGAATCTTCAGAGATGTATGGAGGGATCATTGTATGTTTATTTTTCCCGCGGGAAGTTTAAAACCAGTTTGTCCCATATGTTCCGAAACCGTGTCGCGAATTGAAGCAGTAATGTGAAGCGCCGTTATGACATAAAACACGTGTCGTTAGCACGAACATACTGTATCCACAGCAGTCCGAGATGAGGGCGTGTAAATATTCGAAATCAAATCAAAATGTTGAGTAAAAGTGATGTTTTGAACAGTCATGTGCCAAAACTTATGACTTGGGTTTATATTTGGTAAACTGTTTGTTAAAAGTATTTTTTTTTTCTTTTTATCCTTTCATCTTTCTAAGGACAGTTCTTTGGATTAAAAAGTAGATAGAAGTTAAGTGTGTGTGTGTGTGTGTGTGTGTGTGTGTGTGTGTGTGTGTGTGTGTGTGTGTGTGTGTGTGTGTTCTCTGCATCTGGACAGAGAATTTGCTTTCTTTGCTGAAAGGCCTAATCATCAGGCCTGACCTTTTCACTGAACTCTGTTCCGTTCAATTACATCTTATCAGCCCTCATTTGGCTTAACTATATCAATTCTTCTATGAGGCAGATGTAAAGATGATATAGACGGTAGTGTGCGTTAGTATGTACACCTGTGTCTCATGGTGTATCTCTGATTACAGACTGGACACTGGGTGCTGTGTGACAGGAAATAGTGCACCTGTCTTGGAATATCAATATCTATAGAAAAGCGCTTTGGGAGTATTGAATGTCACAAGGCTTGTGTGTCAGTGGGTGTTTGTGCGAATATGGTCCAAACTAAGAATCTTTTGGTTCTGCTATGAGAAAACCTAAGGCCGCTCCCCCAGTCCTCTCCAACCATAGACCTTCTTGCTGTAGCGCCCAGTCCATTAGTGTTATTAATGATATCCTGCGCTCTCTCTCTCTCTCTCTCTTTGTGTGTCAATGTGTAATCTAGGACACTAGGGAGGAGAGGTAAGCTCTGTCTCAGCAGTGTCTGGCTGCATGCTCTGTGGCCAGAGGCATGCTTCGAGCACTCTCTGCGGTTTGCCTGGCATGTCCAGGGCACATTCAGGAGTAATTAAACACTTCCACACACTCTCCAAGCAGGACCGCCTTGGGATATCATGCCAGCACTTTTTCACAGCCTGAAAAAAGAGGAATTCAGCACGGAATTGGGAATTTTTAGACACACTAACGAATGTGTATCCAAAAAGAAAAACGCATATACATAAATTTTTCAACAGCCTTTAGATTCTCTGGTGATTTTGCCGTATTTTGCATTGTTGTTCACGTTCATGCTATATATTTTACATGTGAGAATGTGAACAAGACCATGCAATAATGTGAAAAACATGCGAAGGTGCATTTCCCCATGCTGTGCCATGAAATCTTTACAGCCCAAGGAAAAATTCCAACATGTTGTTATGCAAAAAGTTGATGAAACTTCATAAATAGACTCAAAAATAGTCAAATGTAAAAGAAACACATGGAAAAGAAACATATGAAAAATATTTTGTTGAAAAATTTTTTTTTTTTTTTTCAAGTCAAAAATGCATTATTATAAACATGTGGAGTTCATGTGACCAGAATCCTTGGGAGATGTAAACGTCTGCACTCAGCTGTATTTATCTCCAGGTAAATAGATGCTAGGCGTTAGCTCACTGATTGCACTGTTGCCTCGAGTAATTCTTCTAAGCCATAAATCACTCCAGCTCATACATACTGTCTTTTGGGGGCTATCGTCTACACTGATTATGTTTCCTATTGGTGTCTTTGGGAGTCGAATGACTCTGCGGGTGTCTGCTTCCGCTCAACCGCCTGTCCTGAGCTGTCAATCAAAACGCCCTCATAGCCTGGCGCACAGCTTCGTAACCGAGGATACAGACACAAACCTGCACCGAACGGAGCGTGATATACTGTATGAAGAGAGGTTTAGGCAAAAGAGAGGTTGCGCCAAGCATAGTGAAGCAAAACTAGAGTCTCGGAACGACACTGAAACCAGCATGTAAAGCGAACGTCCAAGTTTCCAAAAGCTTAGTGAACTCTGGCATTGAACAAACACTGAACAAAACCGCACCACACACTTTGCCTGCTAAGCACTGGAGAGGATGTGAGTGAGCTGTCTGGCAGTGAGGTTGGGGCCGAAACCGGGTCAGGGGCTGGCGTGTGGTTTGAAGTGCGCCATTGTTCTGTCTTAAATAAATAGGTAGCGCCCAAAACCATCTGAAATACTGCTATGTTCTTTATTCATCTCTCTCTCTCTCTCTCTCTCTCATCAGTAAATGGCCAGTCTGCACAGACACGGAGGAGCCCTAAAACACACAGAACACACAACTGCAAATGGGCTGTTTTGACTGATTGAAAATGTCCTACAATAATCCTCTGTGTAATAGCGCTTGTCTGTTTTGCATTTTCAAATGTAGCCAAGAATATAAGCATCCCACTGAACGACTTCAGCAAAACATTACAGTTGAAGGAACTTTCTGGCATTCATGAAGCATTCTGCAATGTCTTACTTGAGTGCTTTACTAAGTGTTATGGTTTTCATGCAAAAAGGGAGTAAGTCTGAAAA
>QMIH01000314.1:248007-278250 GCA_003987875.1 Clarias batrachus
ATACTTGCTTTTTTATTAAAATGTATGAATACTGTAATAATGCAAACGCTTGTAATACATAAGCAATAATAATACAGATCATATTTAAATAATGGGAATAGTTTGAATGATGGTCATACTGTAAATTGTGACCTATCAAATCAGGTATTGAATTTCAGATTCCTTGTACAATAAGCTCTACTTTAATACCAAGTTACTGTATCATGGCCGGTTCCTGAGTTTGATTAGGAGGAGGGTCTCCGAAATATGTGATGTAGTAAGAAAGAGGGAATCTTCAGATTCATTCTGACACCCGGCTTTCCCTGCTACCCCTAAAAAATACCTTCACCAACAAGCAGCACAGGAAATAGAAATAGAAAGATGCATGCTTTTCTCTCACACCCGGAGTAACCAGCTTGGATTGTGTTCAATAAAGTGCTTTAAAACAATGTTTAGGGTTAAATATTTCTCAGTTCTGTTGAAAGATCAGGAAGATTTTTTTTTTTTTGCAGAATTTACATTTTATACATTTGACCTACTGTACACTATTGGTCAGGTGTGCAACTTAAAACCTGACTTGATATGACAGGTCACAATTTATACTAAGGAGACTTTTTTTTTATTATTTTATTTTTAAACAGTTTGAATTGACTTCAGTTTTTTGAATGTTCAATTTTTTTTTATTATTATTATTTTTTACATTTTATCCAAACAATCTTGGACCCTGTCGAATGCTTACTCAGTGGTCTCTGATACAGTAGATGTGTGAAAGCAGGAAAAAGAGAAGGATTAAGTGTTTTGCATTCTCTCGGCTTTAGCGCAGAACATTTAACTTTTTTTTTTTCTATTTTTTTGTTGCTTCATTAATTTTTGCAAGGAAACGAATGCATTCTTTAATCACCCAAGAATCTTTTGCTACAAACGAAGCTTCAGACTAATTGATCGGCTTTCCTCAGTTACACTTCTTTTGAGCATCATGAAACGATGACCTTTAAGCAGCTATATATAGTATCACTATTGATGAAATTTTATGTTCATTTTTCATGTTTCAACTTATGCTTGAAGCAGTTAGTGGTGAGTTAAAATGAAAGTAGATGCTTTTTAGATGCATTTAATGAAAGAACATGCAGGTTTTTATAGCATTCAGGCACCAGATGTTTCTTAGGTAATCAAATTCATTAGTGATAAGATGAACATTTTTTCCCTTTAAAATCATGTCATAGCAATAAAGCTGTTGACCCATTGATGGTGTGTAAGCATGGTGACATGCTATGTTAAAGTATGTGTGTAAGACTGTGTTTAATCACAACCCAGTTGCAGGTTACCTTTTGTGATGACCTTTAAGAAAAAAATGCCTTCCCCCTAAAGTTCAAGCAGCAGTCACACTCGTTATGCTTAGAGACAGTAGAACCTTGACAGATCTTGTTCCAGAATGGCAGGAGTGATTATTACTGTAGGTGTGGGGCAGATGGGGCAGAGCAAAGGAGAATGGTGAAAAGAAAAAGCAAAACAAAACATGTTAGGAGATTAAATAGAAATGAAAATGGCTCAGGTCATGAAACAAAGAGAAAGTGAGGAAAAAATATCTGAGCACATAACTTTGTTTGCATTTGCAAAAATTCTGTAAATCTGTGCGAGGAAGATTTT
This sequence comes from Clarias batrachus, assembly GCA_003987875.1. Taxonomy (NCBI): domain Eukaryota; kingdom Metazoa; phylum Chordata; class Actinopteri; order Siluriformes; family Clariidae; genus Clarias; species Clarias batrachus. The sequence goes on from QMIH01000314.1 coordinate 249,634, forward strand.
AGCAAATGACTTCTCTGGCTACCAGCTCTGTTTTCTCTACTGAACAAAAATGTCTGCATTTAGATTGGAACAAGAATTGAGTGCAGTTTAGACCAGAAGTTTTGTTATTGCTGCTGGAATTTCTGGTAAAAAATTGCGAAATTGTGAAGCTGGCCAAGTAAGCTAGGGAACTACAATATATTTACCTTCCTCAAATTAGGGAACTTCCACATAATATAACAATTTTTTTTCATATTTAATTTATTTTTTGGTTTTGTTGCTTTTCAGAAAGATCAGAAAAGTTTACTAGAAATACTGTACTATTAGATTTTATTCTCTAAGATGGGATGCGATGTCGCTGCTACTCAAACTGTGGTCCTTTAACGGACATTTCATTAAAACGGCTTTTGGATTTTCCTACCAGATTGTTTTTAGAGAAAGTCAAAAAAAAAAAAAAAGTATGCACAAATGTACAAATTAATAGTTTTAATTTAAAGACTATTAAATAGAAATAATGCTTTGCTCAGCATCTGGTCAATATGCACTATGTAAAGTGAAGGCTCTAGCAAATAAAGGTATTTTTTTGTAAATTTGGGTACAATTTGGGATCATTTGTACCTGTAGGGAGCAAAGGCCAGGCTGTCAGAAAAGCCAATGTAGCACAAATCGCTGAAAAACAATAGAAAGGTATCAGAACACCCAGTGCACCACAGCCTGCCGTGTATGGGGCTTAGCAAGCAAATAGCAGAGAAATTCCCTAGATCTCAATCTGATCAAGCATCCATGGGACATGCTGGAGAAGAAGAAAAAAAAACGTCTGATCCATGGAGGTCCCCGCATGGAATTTACAGCACTTAAAGGATCTGCTGATAATGTCCTGGTGCCAGAGACCACACCAGACCCCAGAGGTCTTGTAAATGACTTGTAAATAGTCATGACTTGAGGGGTCAGAACTGGTTTGGTGGCCCAAGGATTACCTACATAATATTGGGCATAAAGGCTTTAATGTTATGGATAATTGGTATGGGTAGTTCTGCAGGAGAAATCTAAAAACGAGTAACAGTCCTTAGTAGTTAAAAGGATGACATGAGTGTTAATGAAGAATTACTCATTCATTTCTGCTTAGCTCCTGATGTATTTTTGTATGGCCAAGTACATCATGTGATCATTTTAAATGAGCTTAGCGTTATGCTGAATAGGTGGCATGGTGGCGTAGTGGTTAGCACTGTTGCTTTGCACCTCCAGGGTCAGGAGATTGAGTCCTGCCTCGGGTCTGTGTACAAGTTCTTCCTGTGCTTGGTACTGTAGGTTTCCTCCAGGTCCTCCAGTTTTCTCCCACAGTCTCAAGAGATGAAGATTAGGTCAATTGGCATTCCCAAAATGCCCATTTTGTGTGTGCCCTGTGATGGATTGGCACTCTGTTCAGGGTTTACCCCACCTTATCCCCAAAAGTGTCCTGTAACAGGATAAGTGTAACAGGATAAGTGTAACAGGATAAGTGGTATAGACAATGAATGGATGAAATAATTTATTCTGAATAGAAATTATCTGGATCGACTGAAATTAATCATAAGTGGTCTTTATTTTTAACATTGTCAGACTATCCTTCTACTTTGCAGAGCAATTAATTACATATAGAATGGTAAAAAAAAATGCTTTCAACACAGATTTTTCTGCTATTTCCCCATCAAAATGTGACCTCTTCTTGTAGCTACGCTTGCACAAAGTGATGAATCCCAGTGAGAAATTCAGACCTGTTGGGAGTTTTTTCACTTTAAATCATTCTCTTAAACCACTTAAACACTTTTCACTCTGGAACAATTTAGAGCGATTGTGCTCATGTTCCTGATTACAGGTAATGAAAAATGTTTGGTTTGATTTTAATTTCCTGCAAAGTTTTTAATCCCTACGTACCACACCAGTTGAGTTTCATTTAGGAGACCATCATGGTTTCTATTTACTTCAGAACATTTAAACAAAATGTTTGTTCACTATGCGATGGATCATTTGGGGCCTTTACAAATCCATTCCAGCCCTCTGTAACTGCACGAGATCCATTTGGGATGTTTCTGTACTGCATGTGCTACGTGCTTATTGGCTACTGCCACATACACAGGCCGGACAAAAAGCTGTTCTGTATTCCAGCCCTTCTCCCGTGATGTATGTACAATTGTCCTGTAGTCCCTATGGGGGCATTTACTTAACCGATGATAGATGAGCTCTCTCTCTCTCTCTCTCTCTCTCTCTCTCTCTCTCTCTAATTTCTCTCTCAATCAGATCTCTTCCTCGCTCTCCTTTTCTCCAAGCTCACAGATGTCCAGAATCAAATGCAGATGGCTACTACAGCAGCACGTCGATATGAGCTCTGGAGACTTACTGCAGTCTCTACGTGTCACTGATCATTATGATTCATAGACAGTCTGTCCTGAGCGCTGTCCAAGCATTGCAGAAATGTTCGCTTCTCCCGCGGAATAGGCAAAGGTGCCGGGAACGGACTGAGTGGGGATTTTTCACAGTCTGGCAATGATTACAGAGAGCCTGGCTTTCTTTAAGTTCACCTCATTTACCTCTCCTGCACTTCATCTCCACCTCTCCTTCTATGCCTTACTTGTCTTTACACTTTGGTAACCTTACTGCTGGTACGAGCAGTTTAATCAACTGCAGTTTCACTAATTGAACCAGTTCTCATTATAACAAAAAATTTGTACAAATCACAGAGATGTGGTTGGACTTAATTTGCCTTCATCAAACAATATATTTGCCCCTAACCAAAGCTGGAAAGTACATTAGCATGTGCTAAGATAGTAATATTACTGTTGCAGCTTGGAACAGCCTACACATGGGAGGATGTTTTTTTTTTATTTTTATATATATTTTCTACTATATATAGTTCTGAGAACCACAGAACGGAGAAATGTGTCTCTTGTGCATGTATCTACAATGCAAGCAAGCATACAGTAATTTCAATCTGATTTCAGTGCGACTACTGTGCAGGGGCATTACAGACATTTTAATGGCCAGTATCTGATAATAAAGGTTTTAGACATCTTTAGACATCTTCAGTCTGCATTTGTCAAAAATCTAACTAGAACTTTGAAAAAACATATCCTAGGTAAGGTTCAAAATAACTAGGCTCATACTCTACTATAAAAGACTGCTATGGATTATGCAGAGGATTTGTTGTCAAATCCTAAAAATAAAAAAAATCGGTCACACATTTCTTCTAATAAACTTCAATTTTGCATTAAACACATCGAGAGATTGTTTCTGTAAATGTGTTACACTTTATAGCTTCCTTTTTCACATATTATGCATTATACATTGAATAAAGTCTTCATGTATTTTAAGTAGTATTCAGTGTACATTACGCCACCAATACTAAAGAAACCAAGCCCACTTTTAGACAGTGCATCATGAAAATTTATGTTTGTTGTTTGTTTTGTTTTTTCCTTTAACATATGAACTACACCATAAAGATCATCAGAAATCGTACTATAATTTCTTTGGTACTGGAAAAGTAAAGTGCTAAACACTTTTTAGGCATTCTGCTAAAATCTTAAAAAACAATTTGGTGACTTAGTAACATGGTGACTTAATGTGTAGCATGGTTGCATCATTCCTGCATGGTGGGAGGTTTGAGTCTCTCGGCAGGTCTGTGGGTATGGAGTTTGCATGTTTTCCATGTGATCAGTGGGTTTCCTTAAGGAATTCCGGTTATGTAGCACACAAAAAATGTACTATACAGAAAAACTAATGTATTAATCAAAATCTCTTCTCATAGTTTGTTACCATATTTAAGTATCATTTTAGGATATTCAAATTTTCCCAGAGAAAGTTTAAACGTTTAAACTTTTCCATAACATTTATACCTTTTAAACTAATTTATTATTCCGTAAAAGTTTGTATTAAGTGTGTCATAACTTATGCTTTTCTTTTCACTGTTTACTAAACAATCACATTTCTCTATTTCTGCATTGTAACTTTTTTTTATTTAAAAAAATTATAATACAAACACCTATATGTATAATTAAAAGCATAATTATTAAAATTAAATAAAAATAAATATATAATTATGTAATTATAATTTTTAAAAATATCTAAGGAGAACAATGTCCCACCTTTAATTTCAATATATATTAAATAAAAGTTAAAAAATGTTTTCATCTAATCACATTTACTAAAAAAAAAATTATTTAAGTAATAAAGTAATATAATTTTTTTTTTACAATATTGTGTTTTTTTAAGTGTAAAAGTAAAATAATATGTGAATAATAGTAATATGTTTAGTTTTTCATATATAGATAATTTGGGAATGATTTTAAACAGATACAAATCAGACATTAAACAGAAATTGATAAATGCAAAGAAATTTAAGTTTACATACAAAATTATCAATGTGTCATGAAAAGGTTTTAAGTTCTTTTAACATTTATTACTTTAATTATGTTTTCATGTGTTTTTAGTCTGAGTTAAAGTAAAATATTAATTAAAAAATGGGAAAAGATTATTATTTAAAGAGGTTTCCCCTTATGCAAAGGGAGGACATTGTGAGAAAGTAACTAAAAGATTTTGTTCAAACAAGTTATTGTGCAACATGTTTGTTCAAAGTCCACACATTCATTCATGGTTAAAAGATTCAGCCAATGACACATATGGACATGTTTAGAATACTGCAGTTTTTCCACAATGTCTAATCATTACTAATGGGAGTTTGATATTTCAGAAACTGATCTAATCAGTGACTCAAATGTCTCAAAATTGCACTGATAAAATCAGAAATGCTAAGAATAATCATAATATATGGATGTGAAATTGTAGTCAGGCATCTCGATTTTATCAAGTAGTCAATAATACTGTTCATAGACTCATTTGTCTTTCCCTTTTTTTCTTTCTTTCTCTCTGTCTTAGAAATGGTGGAATCCAGTAATTTAGTGACTTTTACTGGAATAACAAACAGTTCAGGTTACGACACGTTTCTAATGGATGAGGAGCGAGGGAGATTACTAGTAGGAGCAGAGGACCACATCTTCTCTTTAGACCTCGTCAACATTAACAGAGACATCAAACAGGTAAAAATAACACACACACGCACACACACACATTGTCTTATCACTGATAAACTAATAGTACTGGCATTCAGTGTTTGTTTTTATTTCCAGTATTTCATTCAAGCATTTGGTATCCCAAAGTCCCAGTAACGAAGTTTAGTAACATATAACCTATGAAAATATGGTCATGCAAAAACTGTGTTTGCAATCTCTTGTTTCTGTGTACTAGGTTATAGTTGCATATGATATGCAAAAAGATTTGTACCACACCACAAAACTGGCATGGGTCCACCACTTTGTAGAGAGCAGTATAGCATTTCACATGCAAGTCTGTCATTTCATTGTTAGCAAATCATATAAATGGCATTGGTAAAACCCAAAACAGGGCGAAGAGAGTTCAGAGGAGCTGATTAAAGAGGGGAAGTTACATTAACACAGTTTGAACTTTATGCCACATGTAGTCAATCATCCAAGACATGAGGTCTGAAGTCCAGAAGGTTAGCTCTATAGCTTCAAGGATAATGCTTCTATTGCCAAAAAGGGATGGGTAACGCTAATAGTTTAGCATGATATAACTAAATCGTAAAATGTGTGGAAGTTAGATGTCTACATAACTCTTATGTATGTATATGTAGAGTCAAGTTAGTGGTCCACTTTAAATTCTATGCTTTTCTGTGTAAAAAACATAATAAAATGTATCTGATCTTAATACATTTTAATGTTTAATACTAATATTAGTACGGATATAACCTCAGTCACTTAACTTTCATTTACTGTGCCATTCTTTGGTTTAAAAAAAAAAGTCAAAATAAAAACATAATGGTGGCAATACTAAGTACCGCCCTCATGATTCAATAGCTTGTAAATCCATCTTGAGCAGCATTAACTTGAAGTCATCATATAACTTTGACTTTATCATATGATAACTTTGACATATGATTTCATCTTCTTCACAACATTGCTTCAGTTTATTAAGGTTTTGGGCATTCACACCTGCACAGCTCTGTTAAGGTACCAAAACCTTAATTCTAATGTTTTGCAGCCATTCTGATATAGATTTTCTGGCATGCTGCAATCTAATCTTACCCAATTTTGATAGGTTTTGCTGTCAGACAGATGGCCTTACATTTGCCTCTAGAACTCTCTGGTATACAGAGGATTCCGTGGTCAACTCAATGACTATAAGGTGTCCAGGTCCTGTGCCTGCAAAAAACAAGCCCAAATCACCAATCCTCCCCCACTCCTTCTGGCAACCCTACCAAACTAACCGTACTTGTTCAGTCTTCTTCTAATTGTACTCTAAAGGACAATTAACATGCTTAGTAAGGCTTAAAGGGTCTGAGATTGTGTCCATGGGGAGGATGTATTGAGACATCCACTTCTAGGAATTATCAACTGTCTTGAAGAAAAATCCTTACTCACAGTAGAACGTTGAGCTCCAAAGTGTTTGTAAAAGTTTTTATAACCCTTTCCAGATTGATGTGCAGAAACAATTGCTTCTCCCATTGATTATGTCTTTCACTCTTGGCATTGTCTTAACAAACACCTGAATGCTCCAGACCAGCAAAATGCCCAAACATCTGCTTTTATCGAGGTATGCACACCTGCTGATGATCACTTAATCACGTCCTGATGATAAGCAGCACCTGGCTGCAATTTACCCTCTTAAATCCTGTCCGAGCATTAAGGAGGTGCTTAGTATTACTTGTATGTTTTGTTTCTTTTTGGCTTATTTTGTATTAAAATACTAATGGCACAGTAAAAATAGCTATACGTTGTTTTTGTTTGTCTCTGGTAGTATTTGCCTAATACTAAGACATCAGATGATTTTTATTATGTTTTACACACACAAAAAAAAAAAAAACATAAAAAAAGTTAGAGAGGGCACTAACTTTCACACATGACTGTATATGAGGGGAGTTCAAGTGAACCTTGTAAAGAAATTTCTCATGAATGAAGGCATAAAACCAGTTGACATACTGAAGACTTACTGAAACATACTGAAACATCTGTGAATAGCGATCCTTGTCAAGGTGGCTCGGCGCCCACGGCAGTTATTTCTGGGACTGGAACCTCTGATCTTTGCATAAGAGACGCATCTGTCTGTGGGAACTGTACACACAATCATTCATGAACACCACTTGCACATTACAAGACCTCTGCTGCGAGTTATGAGACAGTACTGACCTCGCTACAAGCCTTTTCCACAGAAGTTCTTGGGAGGCCCTGAAGAAAAGCACGCAGTCTGATCATGGCTACTGAGAAAACTTCCAAGTATCCAAGTCCTAGTGAAACTCTGGGATAAGTGCATAGTGTACTAATTATATAGGGAAATTAAGCTATTTTTACTCTCCTAAATGTGTTCTACTCTTCTGCACAATCAACTGTCCTGGTTTGACTTGACACACACCCATCATCTAAACAAATCAGTTGAAATACAGCAAGCACTTTTGAAAATTCAGAATTGACCAATCAGAAGCAAGAATTCAACAGCATTGTAGAATAAGTATATAATGTACAATTCTGGCCAAATTCCAGTGCTGAATGAGCTCAGACTTAAAGACATCTGGCAAGTGACTCCTTCTACTACTGTTTACCTATGATGCATTTTAGATTAAACAGTCACAAAAAGGTAAATCATTAAATATGTTTAATATACTGAAGAACACAGCTCTACTCAGAGTGAGTGGGTGTTTATGTAGATATTTTCCATATAGTTCTTCTGCTAAAGACGCAAACATCAGACACCAAACCAATCTTGAATATGTGTCCAGGAAATGCTATGAAGAATCATTTATAGCTATATATATATATATATATATATATAGAGAGAGAGAGAGAGAGAGAGAGTTTGTTTTAGACAATGATACAACAATTCTGAAGCAGAAACCAGTTGAGGTCAATAGTCCATGTAATGTGAGTTTAAACCCAGGATTAACAGGGTTGAAGGGTGGAAGGGTTATACTGTACGGTCCATGATTTCCTGTACTCAGTTAGACCTAAAATGTAAGCTGGATCAGCCTGTGTTCTCACTCTTCTTTACTCCTTAATATCTCTTTGGGTTCTATTACTTAAAAATTTTTACATTATTTTTTTGTCTCTTACTTTGTCTTTCCAAGTCTTTAAAGGCTGTTGCTCTGGTTAATCTGCAATACAATTAGCTGAAGTTTAACTACTGAAGTCTAGTCTATATTGTACTGGTGATAACCATAGACACTACACTATTTCGCTTCTCTCTGATTAGGATTTACGTCATTTAATCAAAAATTAATTTTATGCAATTAATTTGATTGCATAATTACAGCAGTGATTAATATGGTTCAGCTGTTCAACAATCATTTTAACCTCAACTGATGCACTGAGTCAATTCTCATTTTTTTAATCAATCATGTCAGAAGGCATACTGTATCCTGTGCTCATGGAAAAGATGTTACTGTGTTTCAGAAGGGTCAAATGAATGGCATGCAAAGAAAACTATTAAGGACACTATTAAATCCCTAGCAGGATAGTGCTGCATGGTCAACTGTGCAGGAGAAATTCAGAAAAGAAATCCTTAATGATTGTGATCAGAAGTCATTTAAACACATGATGAAAAAACAGACATAAAAGGCGAACACTTGATTCTATAAAAACACATTTTTAATTCATTCATTTCAGCAATTCTTTAAGGAGCACATTGTATTTCACTGTGTATTCAATTATCACATCATTTATTTTTGCAGACCCAAACGGCTATTAAGTGCTGTTTTTGTGTGAGCTTGAATAGGGCCTTTAAAGCTGTTGTGCAGTGCAATTTATATAATGGCTATAACAATTCGTTCATTTAGTGAAGAGAAAAAAAAAAACCTGTCATCCACGTTGCTCGCCGATTTTGAGAATTCTGTAACGTGAATATTCGATTCTGTTAAAGTTAGAAAATACGTAACAGTGTCGCCTCCTGGAGGAATTGTTTTTCTGCTGTACATTTCCATTAGAATTACAGTTAGATTATTAACAGTAGATTAGTGTTGTAAATTTGCTGATTAGTTCTGCTCAAGGATAAGATATCTTGTTAAAATAACAAAATGATCAGCTATCTCAGCTCTGCAGGTTGTGTGTGTGTTCCATGGACTCCTGAGATTTGTTCAGTGGCAGGTCCCTCAGGATCTTTCGTTTATTTAGCCACAGATGGTGACAGCAGAAGGATGGCAGATACTAATCTTTAATTATTTTACAGCCCGCATCATTTAGTAATCAGTCATTTGCAGTTCTTTGTGTTGTCGGCTTCATACATTAACGCGCTCTGTCTTGCAGATCGCCTGGCCGGCCACACCTTCAAAACGAGACGAGTGCAAGTGGGCAGGAAAAGACCTGGGAGTAAGTAGCGCCTCTTTCGGTATACTGTACTGTTTGGTGTATACAAAGTAAGAACCGCAGGCAGGCGTGTGTGGAGCCTGTGATTTACAACAATGACATCACTCTGCATTAATGCTGTGTTTATGGAATGTGTATGGATGTGCAGCGTGCATGGTGTGTATGTTACACTGCGTGTAAAGAGGGCATGGTAATGGGAACTCGTGTTGTCTTCACCGTGTCTGTGTGTGTATGTGTGTCTGCTCTGTTGTTCCTGCTGGACGTTTATTTACCCAGAGTGCCGTGCTTGGCAGCTGAGCCAGAACTCTTGGGGCCTAGCCTTGATCACAGACAGTTTATTTACTCAACCAGCAAATCGAGCATTCTCTTGCTTTCTGTCAGTGTGTGTATCCATTTGTGTGTGTGTGTGTACATATGTAGTGTGTAGCATCTAATGCCAATTTCATGCATGAGTTCTTTTGTAGTGAAATGAGGGGCACCAGGGGGGCAGTATTATCAGAGATAACACATACCACCTGCTCCACACACACACACACACACACACACACACACACACACACACACACACAAGCACACACAAGCACACACACACTCTTACCCACAAGCACATTCACAAGTTAATCATGCATCTAATGAGAAAATGTTCTTACATGCTCCTCTCAGATATGCATACAGTAAATACACACTGTAGCACAAAGTTCCAGCCAGGCCGCGTTAAGGCTAATGCATACGGCGGAAATACTCTGGAAAGTAGTATGTTGAGAGTGAGTGAGAATGTTTTATTAGAGCATTACTAAACCAGTTCTTTTTCTACAGTCAGGAGTCTCTTGAATCTATTTTTGGCTCAAGGATAGAGAAGTCTGGTCCTTTTTTACTTCTTTTTGGCAAAAAAAAAAAAAAAAGAATTGGTTGCAATCCAGTAGGTCACCGCCAACTCTAGGTCTCGTTCTTCCTCATCTTCCTGGCCTTTTAAAACATCAACTTTCCTTAAATATGTCTAATGCATGGCTTCCCTTATTTTGTCTTGTCTTGTTCTGTGTCTTGAACTCGTCCGCTTATCGCTACGCGATCTTGCTCAAAACTCTAGAGTTAAATATACTAAGAGGAGCAACTGCGCGAATGTCTACTTTCTGTACAAATCCAGTCTCTGTCATTCCAAAACACATGCCCCCAAACCCAGACTGATTTATGGTACGTGGAGTCTACGCCATTACGGCCTACGGTGTTGTCAGCATGTATACTTGTGCGTTTGTGTCGCTCTGCAATTACACCGCCAAACCGTTAGTTTTGACTGTAGAGTTTCTATGCCACTATGCCGAGTCTCTTCGCCCTGCTCTGATAATGTCTCGGTAAGAATTTTGAAGCCTCTAGGAGTCTTTGTAGTGTGATGGAGTCATAGAATTGTAAATATTTACAAACTTGGATACAATTCATTTAGTCTCCATCCAGAAATCTTTAGAAGAAGCTGGAAATGTGTTGCTACCAGGTGGACCAATCACAGTTGTGAACAATCTGCAGGGTTGTTACATTTCTAGGGAGGCGCACGTCAGGCTACGCCATAGGGTACGAACTACAGGAGAACTACCGCTCAAGGAGACTTGACGCAGGACCATAAATCAGCCTTTATTGTGACTGTTCGACCCCACGCTGCATTTGGCACCAAAAAAAATCCTAGACACTCTGTTCTTATTATAATGGATGAAAAAATCTATTTTATAAACATTCAGCTACAGAATCATTGGCGCCATTTATGGGAATGAGCAACAAAATGATTTGACGTTTACAACCTTAATGTTTAGTTTAAAACCAAGGTTGTTTCTGGAGATCCGGAGATTGCCACCGGCAGCCAGGAGGACCAACAAGTTGGAGAGATGGCATGCTCTGCTGTCTATCCCATGTCAATCAGAGGGAAAATAACCATTCGTGGATGTCTTGTGCGCTCATGTATGTGGAAGCGGCCACTGATGGCACTTTCCTCCAAATGTGGTACAAGGTTCTGTGGTTGCAGCGTGGCTTTTCATGTTTTGTAGGAAACACATGTTTGCCTTCATCCACTGTGGTTGACTGATAGGAAAGAGCTTGCTGGTATAATTTAAAAATATATGTTGTGCTATATTGAGAGTTTACTGTATATTGTGCTAGCTTTTTTTGTTGTTGTTGTTTCTCTGCAGGAACCACTTATATTTCTGTTTAGAACCCTATAACAGATAAGTTTCCTGTTTCAACTAGAACCTTTTTAGGGCTCTTAGGACTCAGAACTAAAAGAGCAATGCATTGATTGAACATTTATAATTAAGCAACAGGTTTCTGATTACCTTGGTCACCAATCATTACCTTGATTACCAATGGTCAGCAACGACCAGCCGGGCGTGTATCCTGTGCCCACTACTCCAAGAGTGGAAGCTTTTTTACAGCAGTTTTTCTAAATTCTGATCAAATGAGAGAGAGAAAAGCTAATCTAAACTTAACATGGCTTAGTGTGATAACTCTACATCGCAGTAAATTGATTGTTGAACGATCCAGATTCTCACTGGTTGTGCAATTGTGAATAAGTTGCATAAGCTGTAAATGACTATGGAAAAATATAGAATAAGAGCCTGTGGTTCATCTGCACTATTAACGGTGCTGTTATCGAACATTAGTCGATACCTCCTGACAAATCAGATTTGAAAATTCAGCGCTTCTCTGGTTTAATAATGTTATTTCCAGTGCCATGTTTCCAGCCATTAATGTAGTAGGCGTATTGTGTATGTGTAATCATACAGTAATTAGTGATTAGTTAAAAGCTCTACTAGGTGGTCCCCAGTGTGTGTCGGAGGTTTTGTGTGTTTGGAGAGCAGCAGGGAGCTCCAGCAGAACAGCTCACTGAGCCCGAGTCCCACCCCCGAGTGCTGTCTGGCAAGCGCACGTAGGCCGAGCCTTTCACACAATAACAGCTACAGGAAATTTCAAACATGTCAGTCAACACTGAGAGAAGTCTTGTTTTGTAACTTGTCCAGAATGAATTTGTTAGGAATGTGCACGCACATTGGTGCTGTTTAGTGAAACAAAGCTAGAAATATACAGGTGCTTTATAATGCTTTGTTGTATTTGCCAAATGGATGAAGCAAAATCAGGAGGATTAGAGGTAATTATACTCTGTGTGTGGCTGTAGATGATCCAAACAGTACACTAAGAAGCCTTGCTAATACCTAGTTTAGTTAAATACAGTTGTTAAAGAGGTTAAAGTCAAGGTTAAGTTGCACAAATAAATGTCTGACAGTCAGTGGTACGTCTGGCTTCATACGAATGGTACTTTTTAGGGTACTATTTAGTCTAAGAGATACAAAAAGTAATAGTAATCGTTGTGTTTATTATAATTGGCGGTACAGTGGCTTAGCGGTTAGCATTGTTGCCTTGCACCTCCAGGGTACAGGTTTGATTCCTCCAAGTCTGTGTGCATGGAATTTTCATATCCACACCATGCTTTGGTTTTGTCCCAGAGTCGACATGCAGGTTAGGCTAACTGTCCGTAGTGTGTGAATGAGTGTGAATGTTGACCAGAGGTCCTACCATGGTTGTAAAAATGGTAATAATAGTCCAGTGGTCACCATTGGCTTTGAAGGTCCCTAGTTGGACTACAGAGTTCCTAGATGGATGGATGGATGGATGGATGGATGGATGGATGGATGGATGGATGGATAGCTCTATTTGTTAAACCTGATTTTAATATTTAGTCTAAAAGATATAAGATTTATATGTTATTATATATATATAATTTATTTATAATGCAGGGAGTTTAAATTCTGATGTTAGAGAGGCGTTGGTCATAAATGCAGATGTTGACGTTTAATAACAAAACAGAAACGAAACCATTACAAACCAGGAATAAACTGACAGGTACATCAACAAGAATCAAAACAGTAAACTGAACAGAACACAACTAGGCCAGACCTGGGTGTGAGCACAGCGCTGGAACTGGAACTGGAACTTGGCACAGGCACAGGGCCTGGAGTTGAGATGTCACCTTATGTTCTTTTGGGAATAACTTGGTGCCAATATGACCCCCTCAAAGCCAGGACGCTGTTTCAACATACCATCCCTGAAGCCCTCCAATGGCACCAACACAAAATCCACAAATCTGGGGCACACTGCAGGTGTGACATCCTCATAGCCTGCCAGGGGTGCCAGCATGATGCTCTCAAAGCCAGGATGCAATGCAGGAATGATGTCCTGGAAAACTGGCAGTAGGTGCAAGCATGGTGCTCTCGAAGTTGGGCTGAGCTGCAGGTATGATGTATGAAGCCAGATGGTGGAAAATGCAGTACTCATTGACAGAGGGTCCTGCTAGGCTAGGCTAGGCTGAGATTGTGCAGGGCCTGGATGAGATGATGTAGGGCGAGGCTTAGGTGAGGCAAGGCAAGCCTCAAGCACTCCAGGTCTTATCTTGTACAAAGCAGGTTATACTGGATGTCAGACAGGGTATGATATGGAACAGGACATGGATCTGAGGTGTTTTGTCACATCTTGGATACTTCCCACCCTGGAGATATATCTGTTGTTCCTTAAGCGGTCGTGTTGCCAGCTCAATGCTCGATTGTCATTCACACACTACTGGCAAATTAGGACTGAACAGTGGCAAGACACCGGAGTAAAAAAAAACTTGAGGTGGGAGTTGAACCCTGACCCTGGAGGTGTAAGGTGACAATGCTACCCACTTAGCCACTGTGCTGCCGGACCTGGATATACTTGGCAGACTTCTAAAAGTTCTCATAGACAAGAACTGGACTCAGCCAAAGCAGAGCTTTGGTAACAAAGAGTTGACAGGAATCATGTTCATGCTAACAAGAAGCATCTCTAGGGTAACAGGAGAAAAATGAGTTCAGGTTAGCCATGGTAACAGGAAGCATTGTTAGGCTAATAGGGCTAACAGAAAATATTTCTAAGCTAACAGGAGGCATCTCCAGGCTAATATCTCTAACAGGAACTATTTCATGGTTTACAAGACTAGAAATGAACATAAGCTAACATTAACATGAGTGACTGGACATGGGCAAAGCTAGCACGGTGAACAGGACAGAGTGCAGGGTTAACATGGCTAATGGGGCAGAGAGTTCAGGGCTAAAAACGACATGCAAAAATGGGATTTAATACTTTCTTGAGATTTGGCATTGGAGGTCTCCCTGTGGACCTCCATCTGGAGTTGAGCCAGTTGAGGGTTGAGCAGAGCAGAGCCTCTTGGTCCTAAAGCTCCAGCAGCCATTCCAACGTCTGGTGTGCCACAACAATCAGCTGCTAATCCTTCTACTGAGGAAAAGGAATAAACATGTTGTGTACTTACAGAAGAGTACAAAAAGTAAAAATACATATCCACACAGAGTGTAGTGTTCATTAAACGCTGCCTTTAATACTGTAACAAGCTCAAATGTTTGCATTCCTATCTGGTATATTCTAGTCATTGTTTAAATGTGCTTTTTTTTTAATTGTCTGCTGATACAAAACTTTCAGCGTGTTTGCTTATTTAAGACTTGAAAAGTGTATACAGGCTCAAAATCGTAAGAAGTTTGCATTGAAAAGATGCAGTCAAGTTAAGCACTACTGGAAATGAGCAAAACAACCTTTACGGAAACCTAAAACAGAAAGGGGTCAAACAATACCGAGGTCTTTCGGGAGATTGTACCTACCGTAAAAAGTGCTAACCCTCATTCGGATGTGGATGAAACATGGATACGGAGAGCAGAAGGTGGACGTCATGGATGCAGGCATGCATGCATACTGTACTGTACACTACAAAACTAACACAAGCTGTTTTAGAGCTTCAAAGATAACCGAAACTAACAGCAGGCGACCTGACAAAAGCCTTTTTTATTTTAAACATGTGTCATTTTGTACTTGTGAAAATGAAAGCAAACGTGTGAAATCTGACTCAAATTAAATATCTTCTCAGATCCATCGTTTTGGAAGAAGGGTGTGCAAACTTTTGCAGTACTGTACTTTAAAGCTGCATCGTAACATGTAGCACTGGTGTGTGTGTGTGTGACATTTACGGGATTATAATCGCTTATTTTTCTGATGTCCTTTGGGTGGGACGTCATGAAACAGTAGGTTTGTGTGTTTGTGTGTGTTTATGTGTGTGTGTGTACATTTGGTGAGCGGATAGCGTTCCGATTGCCAGAGAATCTATTGACATTGTTAGTGTGTGAGTGAACTCTGTGATTACACCAGTTTATATTTTACAGCTTTTTTTCTCCCTACTTTTTCACACTGCTTTGTTGGCGTGTTGTTTTAACTTCTGATATCATTTTGCCCATATTGTCTACTTTTGGTGTCCGTACTTTTTCTCGTCATGTTTGAATCGGAGAAAGAGAAAATAAAACAAGACAGATGGCAACATCACTAAATGACATTTCTGTCAGACAGCCTACACCACCAGACTGAATTATCGCTGTTTAAACAGATGGGTTGTTCTCCTTTATTTAACAAGAAGGGTGTGTGTGTGTGTGTGCGCGTGTGTGTGTGTGTGTGTGTGTGTGTGTGTGTGTGTGTACATGGAAGCATGTGTCCTTGAACGTGCACACAAAAGAATCTATACCTCTGTGCCTGTGACTGTGTATGGACATGTGTGTTAAGCACACATCATTACATGCATAATCATCTGGTTTGAGTGTTTCCTGTGTTAAATGAATGTTTGCACGATGTAATGTGTGTTTATTATTGTGGGATCCATCCTTCACATGTCTCTTAATTAAATGAACCTTGAAGTCTTTCATGGACTAAGCAATCACACGCACACATCGGTTTCCTCTCTGACTCGTGTGTACCGCAATGGGATTATCCACATGTGCTGTCCATTTAAGTCTCATCAAATCCAGATACACACTAATGCGAGTGAGCTGTGAGACTATGATGGATAGGACGGGTTGAACTGTAATCAGTCCTTCTGTGGGAATTCGCCCCGGATTTTTAATGACACTTCATGTGAAAATGTTACGTTTAAAAGGCAGTTGTACAGTATGTATACGTTACAGTATGTTTACATGTTCTCATAATGTATATATATACGTACAAGTCAACCTGGGATTGTGAATGAAGACATTTTTTTTGAGACTCTTAGCCGCGGTGAAATGCGAATGGTAGTAAGGCAGTACGTCTCTGAAACATGTGCAACACCTGATCCTTGAGCATCGACTGACAACTTGATGAACTGTACAATCATTCACGGACACGGCATGCACGTTACAGGAACTCGGTTGGGAGTTATTACCACATCCCCTGTACAGTCCTGACCTCGCTCCAAGCCATTTCCACATGTTTGAGCCATTAAAGGAGTTCCTGGGGGGCCAGTGTTTCAGTAGGCAGTCTGATAGTGGCTCTGTTGCAATGAGAACATTTTCTGCCTTGATGGTATTCAAGCACTAGTGAAATGCTGGGTTAAGTGCGTTAGTGTAAAATCCCGGTTTGATTCGAACGCCTCTCATATATATTATTTTCTATTCTAGTAGGGTAGTAGGGTATGAAAGATGGAATGGAAAGGTAAAATAAAAAGATCAGCGGACATGTCCTTTTACCAGGCAGCAATCCAAAATATAATGAAGATTG
The DNA here is from genome assembly GCA_003987875.1 of Clarias batrachus. Classification (NCBI taxonomy): domain Eukaryota; kingdom Metazoa; phylum Chordata; class Actinopteri; order Siluriformes; family Clariidae; genus Clarias; species Clarias batrachus. The sequence goes on from QMIH01000314.1 coordinate 266,592, forward strand.
TGTGAAATTACAAAAAAAGCGTTCAATCATATAGAGAAGAAGCATGGTGGGTTCACACGCTGTGTTGTATGTCCTTTTCAGAAAGAGTGCTCCAACTTTGTGCGGGTGCTGCAGTCCTTCAACCAAACACACCTATACGTGTGTGGCACAGGAGCTTTTCACCCCATATGTGCCTACCTGGAGATAGGCAAAAGAGCAGAGGTATGCACACACACACACACACACACTGCAATCCTATATCACTTATCATTTTAACAAGATATTTTATCTGCCTCTCATGTAACACGTTTTCCAGACAGATTCACACGCTGCCTCTATAAGGATAGCGAGATTAATTATTCAGAGGATATAATCTCAGGTTAACACTTCCGCTGACGCCTTGTGAATGATTTCAGCAGAAAAGTGCAACATGAGAGAAAGGGAGAGAAGCACATTTGTTGAGAAATGGTGATATTCATATCAGGAAAGTGAGCTTTGGTCTTTCTGGTCTAGCCATGCTTCTGCCTGGTATTTTGTATTTCTGCTTCATTTTAGAGATTTGTTCATGATTATGGTCAGTATAGGACATTACACAGCTGGATATTTGAATCGCTGGAAATAGAGAATATACTATACTGTAACGACAAGAATATTTTGTATATAAATTTCATTCGGCAACACTACGGGATCTCTTGAACTTTAGCATTAATAGAAATAACGCTGCCAGATTGGACTGGATTTAAAAAGCCTTGTCGAAATAACTAACATTCAGACTTTGTTGGTTTATGCACACCACCAGGCAAAAGTTTGGACAAGCGTTCTTATTCCATGGCCTTCACTGATTTGTATTTCTTTCTACACTGTAAAACAATGCCGAATGCATCCAAAATCTGCAATAATCTCCTTCGAACAGTTGATGTTGAGATCTATCTGCTATACTGTACGAATGCTCTGTGAAGCCTTCATAACGGCTCGGATGATCTGAGGTGCTTTCTGTTAATTGGCAATTTAGAGACTGGTAACTCTCAATGAACTTCTCCTCTGCTGTTTTGGTTTTGGGCTTCAGGGGTTTTGCAAATGCATTTGACAATAAAAAACCTTATTAAGAAAGGTAAACACAATGTGGCATGGTGTTGTAGAAAAATAATCGACGATGACACAGGGTGACATGAAGCAGGATTAAATGTAAAGGAACACTTCTCTGCATCATCATCAACAAGTAGTTTTTATACTACAGTACTCCTAGGATAGCCTAGTATCATTTAGAAAGTTTAAACAGCAGATAACATGATGTTACCGATTTTAATCATGATATTTTTATTTCTAAAATGTTCCAGGATAATATTTTCAGGCTGGACACATCCCACTTTGAGAATGGCCGTGGGAAAAGCCCTTACGACCCGAAAATGCTGTCATCCTCTGTGCTGATTGGTGGGTTTCTGCAAAAGCCTTGAGGTACTTTTGCTAACTCATAGATTGGCTTTCATACCAGTGCTCTTTTTTCCCCTAATTGATAGACGGGGAGTTATATTCTGGAACTTCGGCAGACTTCATGGGACGAGACTTTGCCATTTTCCGAACCCTCGGAGATCATCATCCGATCCGGACGGAGCAGCACGATTCCAGATGGCTAAACGGTAAGGCAGACAGCCGATGATTGAGAGGAGAAGCAAGTAGGTGAGAGTGTGTCTATGCGAAACATTTCTGCAGAGGAGATTAACTCCCGCTGAATGTTTCCTCTGACAGATTGTCTGAATTAGTTGGGACTTACAAGACACAAAAGGTCAATCTCGTCTTTAAGAGGCCGCATCGTATTTTCCCAGGATGCTAATCCCCCCTCTCGTCTGTCCCTGTTATCGGTTTCTTATTTCAGCCATCAAACGCCCAGTCCCTGGGTCACCATCACTGCCATAAACACTGCCATATTGTCATGAGAAAAGATGCTTTTGTAAAGGTATTCTTCACACCTTAATCCCTGTCATCTGTTGCTACGGATACGTCAGATCTCACCTTCATTGTGCCTCTCTGAATGCTGTCTCTCCATCACAAAAGAGCCAGTACCGTTCACAGGATTAGTCCGATGGCCATTCTATCAAGCCCTTATCAACAGACACATGGTCTCTTAACAAAACTAATGCGCTGCATTCAGGAGCCATTGACTGTTTGCATCAAAGAAGCTTTTTTGTCTACTCGTTTTCATTTGTTTTGTTTTTTTTAAGATAAGCTCTTCACTGTGCATTCAGGATTCACATTTCTACCTTATTTTAATCAACTATAAGTTTCTATTTTAAAGTTTAAGTGAACATTTGCTAATGTGAGGTTTGTGCAACCTGACATATTCATTAAAACAATAAGAATAAGAAAGAAATGATGCTATTGAGGTTGCAAAGGCTGGGTAGATCTACATTTCATTTTTGTCAAGTCATTTACTGATACGGATCCAGACACTTATTATATGATGATGTGCATATGTCCATTCCACTTCATTTAAATGATGGCATGGTGTTAAACATCACCAATAGTCCATGGGCATGATTTACATCAGAGAGTCGTTAAGTGTTGTCATGGTGTGGTTCAAGCATCTCTTAATAGTTAAGGTGAAAAAACAGTAACGGAAATCATGAATTATATCCAATATATATATTTTTTTATATATGTTTGCCAGATCCCAGGTTTGTCGGCATCCACCTCATCCCTGAGAGCGATAACCCCGAGGATGACAAAATCTTCCTGTTCTTCAAAGAGAATGCCATGGACGGAGAACACACGGGCAAAGCCACCATCTCCAGAATAGCACAACTGTGTAAGGTAACAATACACATATCTCCACACCTTGATACAAGCAGAACCTCTTGACAAATTTATGACCTTTTGGCTAGGAAATGGTTCAAGGACATTTTGATTCAACAGCAGAATGATGGTACATACTGTACATCCATGTTTGGGAATCACAACTGTCCAGGAAAGGATGCAGTAGTCCCTTGCCTGTCAATCAGTCAAAATGTCAAAAAATGTAAACATTGGCTTGTGCATGTGTTTGTCTTCATCCTCCCAGGTTACTGTAGTAGTAGGTGCATCGCGATTTAGCTGGAAATTGGCAAGACCAAATTGGGGAAAATATGGAAAAAAAAACCTTTTAATCCTTAGCTATTCGTTATATCTGTACATGATGTGTGTGTTTGTGTTTTTTTTTCCAGAACGATGAGGGTGGACATAGGAGTTTGGTCAACAAATGGACTACATTTCTAAAAGCTAAACTGACCTGTTCCGTCCCTGGGCTCAACGGCATCGACACACACTTCGATGAGCTCCGTAAGTGGGTGTTCGTTTTTACACTCCAAAGCGCTACGCTATATAAAACTACTTAGCGTCCAAGAGTAATGAACTTTGATGTGTTTTGTCCTTTCAGAGGACGTGTTTATAATGAGTGCCAAAGATCCAAAGAACCCTGTGATCTATGCGGTCTTCACTACCTCCAGGTAAAAGCAATCTCCTGTCTTTTTTTGTTTTACCTTATCACAAGTCCACATATACAGTACACCATGATGCAGCTCATCGCTTTAGACATGTCTCCTTCCTGTCCTCTTTTCTTTCTCCTATTCGAACTCCTATTTACAGTACCTACTGCCTGATCATGATCAGTAGCATCTCAGCCCAGTCTGGAGGAAATGAGATTAAAATGGGAAGCCAAGTGGAACAAAAGCAGACAAACTAGTTACATGAGAGGGCCAGACTTTGAGGATAATGGATGAGCACGCAGTGCTTTCACACATATTGCCTGCGTGTGTGTGTTTATGCAAGTGAGATATGAGGAAGAGAGCAAGCACATCATGATTAATTACTGTCAAGCACCAAGAAAAGCAGCGCGGTCAGCCAGAGCGAACTCAGCACTCCCCGCCTCGCCGCATATCTAATATATGCAAAGAACACAACCCTCAAAAATTCAATTACCAGCTTTGAGGAATTAGACTGCTTTAATTGGCTTTCTAAGTGCTCTGTTCGAGAGATGAATAGAAGTGCATTCTGAGGAATGGCATTTAATATTACCGCTTAATGAACCTACAGGCTACAGCACTGGATCAATGTTTTATCTCAGTGTGTGTGGGTGTACTGTATGTGTGTATATGGGTCTGTGACCTTGACTGCATAGGAAGTGAATCAGTATGAAAATTTTCTCTTTTAAACTAACATTGTTTAAATGCTTTGAAGATCCAAACACACATAAATTTTCTTTCTTCTGTTAATTAAACTACTTTTTTTTTTGTTTTGTTTTGTTTTTTTCTGGACAGTAATATATTTCGCGGGTCAGCGATCTGCATGTACAGCATGGCGGATATCAGGAGGGTGTTTCTGGGCCCTTATGCCCACAGAGATGGTCCAAATTACCAGTGGGTGCCCTTCCAAGGCAGGGTCCCATACCCCCGCCCTGGCACAGTGAGTTGCTTCCTTAGAATATTTAATTTTGTACTTAAGTATAAAATGATATCACTCTTGAATATTTAAGCTAATTGTACACACAACTACTTTACACTGGGTATATAAATTTTACTGAAAGCTGTAACTTTCAGTTTTCTCACACTGGAACGTGTGACAAAAAATCCACAAGACAGAAGACTTTGCACTTTCCGTTTTTCTCATTAATATGACAAGCTGATTTATTTTTGTCCAAAAAAAAAAAAAAACAGTCTGCTAAGAGGAATAAGCCTCATGTCATGTTGCATTTTATTCCTTACCTATGGCTAGACCAGAGCATCCACAGCTGAATTAACTTCATACTTTTTGTAAGTCGCTCTGGATAAGAGCGTCTGCCAAATGCCTAAATGTAAATGTAAATTAACTTCATCTTCTTCTCCACCTTCCACAGTGCCCCAGTAAAACATTTGGGGGTTTTGACACCACCAAAGATCTGCCGGATGATGTTATTACGTTCGCCCGTCTGCACCCTGCTATGTATAACCCAGTGCAGCCGATTGGTGGACGACCCATCGTGGTGCGCACGGATGCAGAGTACCAGTTCAGTCAGCTGGTGGTGGACCGTGTGGAGGCCGAGGACGGGCAGTACGATGTCATGTTCATCGGCACAGGCTAGTAACTATTCATCATGACACTGAGGAATTAGACATGGCTCTGGAGCAGATATTATGTTTAACGGACATTTTAGGCATAGTAACATCAACATGGTAATGCCAGGATGCTTGTCTACTGTTAGAAGTTTGGACACAACTTCTAATTCCATGGTCTATTCCTGATTTTTATCAATACTTATTAATAATCTCTTTCGAACAGTTGATATTGAGATGTATATCTGCAGCTTGTGCTCTGTAAAGATTTCATAACGGCTCTAATCTGAGGTGCTGTTTGTTAATTGGTGATTTCTGAGGCTGGTAACTCTAAATGAACTAAGTTTTGGTCTTGCCTTCCTGGGAAGATCTTCATGAGAGCCAGTTTCATCATGGTGCTTGATGGGTTTTGCAAATGCACTTGACAATACTGTTCTTGCCAGACTTATTCCAGAACGGCTGACCTTCATGTCTTAAAATAACGTTATTTGAATAACATAAATTCAAACACTACCAAAGATCTGCCAGTTATAGTTGTTACTTAATTATATGATGCCATATACGTTATTTCATAGTTTTGGGGGGGTGGGGATACATTATATTATTAATATATAACACTATTGTTCTAGAATGTAGAAAATAAAATCGAACATGTGTCCAAATTTTTGACTCGTATTGTACGTGTTTACCTTTCTTGACCTTTTTTTTTTTTCTTCACATTTTGCATTGTTACGCTCTGAAACTGAATTAAACCTAATCGGAATAATACGTCATAATCCCATTGCTGTAAACCCCATTAGTTCTGGTGCAAGGACTATTGAAATAGAGAGCTGTATGATTTCAGTGTCAAGTCAAGTTTTTCCTAGAAAGCTTCAGATTTTGCTAGAGAACATGCCTGTTAAAAAGAACATCATGAAGATGCTACTTAATCAATTTTGCCGCAAAGTCTCTGGAAAAGTATCAGTGTGTATAAACAAAAAAAAGTCACACGAAAATTCACTGACCAGTTGTGAAATGAGAGTAGTCGTAATTGCCACCAAGTGTCCAAGGATAATTCTGAACATGTGTGGATAGTATTTTCAGTTGGTTCAGAATGTTAGGTCAGGCTATGTTTTAAGATGACCATGTCATTAAATGGGCCGATGAGTTCAGTGTACTGTATATTTGTATGTACAGATATGGGAACAGTTCTGAAGGTGGTCACCATCCCTAGGGAGAGCTGGCACGACCTGGAAGAGGTGGTGCTGGAGGAGATGACGGTGTTTAGGGTAAGCTTCCAAACAACAGCAGACTTGTACTGTAGTTCCCTGATCTATACTATACAGAATTGAAGTATGTACAGTATGTGGGATATAAATTGCTCTAATTTGTTTATTCCTTTGTAGGAACCCACTACTATCACGGCTATGGAACTCTCCACTAAGCAAGTAAGTCTACGATGTAAGTCTAGTTTGGCTTATGAAATTGAATATTGGTCCAAACTCACTAGCTTGTGCTTCCTTCCAACAGCAACAGCTGTACCTGGGATCAGCTGTGGGAATATCGCAGATGCCACTCCATCGCTGCGAGGTGTATGGCAAAGCGTGTGCTGAATGCTGTTTGGCCAGAGATCCGTACTGCGCCTGGGACGGCACGATGTGCTCCAGATACTTCCCCACCGCTAAGAGGTCAGGACTTGCATTTAGTGCAAAGCGCTGCATTCCCGTAGGGGAAACCGAATAAGACAAAAGTGTTTTGTGATCAGAATATTTTTTTCATTTGTCATCCGAAATGCATACACGATTCGAAATCGTGCACTCATTTGTTTCATACAGGCAATCAGTCTGTCTGGAAATAAACCAGCGTTTAAAGCATTCAGTCAACCTTCCGCAGTCTGACCGCCACACATCACTCCACGAGAACTTCCACGCCAAGCAGTACAAACTCTACCCCAAAATACACACATTATGCCCCTGTTATACTATACATACACCATACACCACCCCCAGAGTCCTTTTCTGCAGTTTTTAAATATAATCTACCACCTACATCGCTTATACCACAGGATAGGAGTTCCACACGGTTCAGCATCGGCTATATAAGACACACACAGCTCTCTGAGCTCTTCACCATAAGCACATATCTTCACTACCGTAAAGTATACACCTCTTTAGTGCGGATACCATTTGCAGCCATGATATTCAGGCATTTCCTTTTTTGGGGAAATGCGGGCACGACGACACCCTCCTCATCAAATACCTACGAAATCTTTAATTGCGCCAGCTTAGTAATGAAGAACAGACTTCTCATGCTTAACACTCGTCCTGTAAGTCAGGCATATGTGTTCGTGTGTGTGTGTGTGTGTGTGTGCGTGTGAATGGATGGAATTACAGGGTGTGACACATCAAGTCAGAGTAAGATGCCATGTAAGATTTAAATAGTGATATATTCAAGTTATGCAAAGTAAATCTGATCAAGAGGTCTAGCTGGTGCGATTTCAGGTTTGAACCATCGTGAATTTTTTATTATTATTTTTTTACACTTTCAAATTCTCCGTGAGTGGTTAACATACTGTAGCACACAAGCAGCACAGATGATTACATACATCCAACATGACAGGTATTGCACAGACATTGTGCTCACTATAGTAATAAATGGTTTACAGACCTTTCATTAGAGGCCGTCTCTATTTATTTATTTTTTATCTCAGTTTGAAAGAATTGACAGATTGGTGTTTTACTGAAGATCTGGTGTTTTTATGGGAAGATCTGGTTCTGCATTAGGAGTCATTTTAGACCACTGACTAAGTGCAACTCTCATAAACATTTTTGACACACTTTAACATTATAACATTATAGATATAGTAAGACTGATAATAATAATAATAATAATAATAATTGTTATTATTATTATTATTATTATTATTATTATTATTATTATTAGTGTAGCGAGGGACCTCTGTATCTCTGAAGAAAATCCTACAAAACCTTTTATCTAAGTTTCATTTTATGAACTATTCAAATATTAATCTCACTGACTTGTTAAGTTATTGAGGCTTGGATTAAGCTCATTTAATTCAAGGCATCAGTCAAACTGTTTAATAACTATGAGAATACAATTAATAATTAATACCACTTTGATAATAGCGGGCTGTGCTTTCCACTGTTTAACAATATAAAAAAAAATCACCTACCCCCTGGCTATGCTTCACAGACCCCACTCTGAGAACTACTGCCTTAAATAATTAAAATGCGGAATAATGAATACCATCACCAAACTGCAGGAGCCTGTCGCCCATTTCAGTGTAATTGTACAGATCATGCTGTGATTTTTATTCAGCATATTTCCCCATCCCCCAAATTTAATTCTTGGCTATGCCATTCGTCTAATCTGTGCACTTTCCCGAAAATGCCTGTTAAAAGACCACAACATGATCCAGGGCAGGAAATCCGTGTAATTATTTTTACGCATTTCTAAAATAAAGGGACGCGAGACTTGTGCCTCCGTCTCCGAAGTGTGGCAGCACAAAGATAGCACATTACTGCAATAAAAGGACTAACTTCAGCCTGGACCAGGTTCAAGACTGAAAGAGGTTTCCAAGACTGCAGACTCCCATTTTAACTGGACATCAGTAGGGACTGCAGTGTGGAGGCCCATAATGAATCAATGGAAAGTCTCCCAGCCATGAATCATTTTGCTTTGTGCACCAACTGGCCTTCTAGCATTTGGCGCGTTTGCCAGCGCATTTTCTTTCCACGGCTAAGAAGGAACGATCGCTTCTGAAGTTGATTTCCCAGATTAGTGCAACAGTGCACTCTGGTGGTGTTGTGTGGTCCGTTTCTCACAACTGGGGAAAAATGTGAGCCAGGAACGTGTATTAACCAAGCGTTTGATGCTGATTGCTAATCCATTTTCCATAACGACAGCTTCCACAGAAATTCAAGCTGTAATGCTTATATTCATATTCTTGTTTTAATCAAATATTCAAGTCAAACCGGGACTTTTTCCACCATGCAGAACAAAAGAACATAGTGAAGACTCACTTTATTTCTCTATATAGTTTCCTGCTGCACTAAGTCACTTTTCCCAGCGTTTCACTAGTGCTTGGAGATCATCAAGGTAGATTTTTTGTTTTAAAACTATTCTGGAGCCATGATCGGACTGCCTGATCACGTCTGAAACACTGGCCTCCCAGGATCTCCTTTAATGGCCCAAACGTGCGGAAATGGTTTGACGCGAGGTCAGGACTGTACAAGGATGTGGCAATAAGTCTCGTGCGTTCGTGAATGATTGTGGTTACAGTTCCCACAGACAGACACAACTCTTCCCTAAATTGGCGACAACAATTTTCTGGGATCAGGCGTTCCACTCGCTGAAACATCTGCAGCAGGCTCGGCGCCATCGTCATTCACAGACGTCCAGCCTTCTTTAAAACCTTGCACCATGCACGGTTTACTGCAGTTAAGAGAGACATCACCGTACTGCGCTTGAAGCCTTCTGTAAATGTAACGTTTTCTATGCCTTCATTTACGAGAAATTTCCTCACAGTTTGACCCGAACGCCGCTTATATACTTAGCAGTTTTGGAAAGAGTCTCAGCATGAATGCTTTGTAATCTCCAAAGGTCCAGCTGAAACTTTTCCATTGGAAAGTGGATTACAGTTTCCTCAGTTACAGTACATGACAAGTTTTTTTTTTTTTTTTTTTCAAAAAGAATAAAAATAGAGGTTGATGAGGAAATGACTGCTTATAACTGCTATAATGTAAATAAGGACAGAAACTAACTCGCTTTGTGCAAAAGTTGTGACTATATATGGAAAATAATTTAGTTCTGTTGGCAAATTGCTTTACAGTAAGAGGAACAAAGCATGTTTTGTTTCAGGTTACGTTACACAACCGCACCAATGATTATTTTCCTATGCATGCGCCATTGAATGCCAACATACTGTTTGTTTATTTAGAAACTATTATCAATTATTCAGCAGTACAGTGAAACTAATAGAAAGAGTAAGCTTCATCTTTTGTCTTTCAGGAGAACAAGGCGCCAAGATATCAGAAACGGAGATCCTCTGTCCCAATGCTCCGATCTGCAGCACAATGGTAATCATTCACACATACAGCATGAAGTGCACACACACACACACACACACACACACAAAGATCAATCAAAAGGAAATGTATTACAGGTGACTGAATGCATATGTATGTCACATAACACATATTGTGCGTTTGTTTTAGATTATCTGGAGGGTAACAACAGCAGTGTTGAAAAGAGGAATGTCTACGGGGTGGAGAACAGCAGTATGTTCCTGGAGTGCAGCTCGAAATCTCAGCGAGCTCTCATCTACTGGCAGCTCCAGAAGCCCGGTGACGAACGAAAGCTTGAGGTAACACATGCACACACATTTGGTCCAATTATAACAATAAACCTTTTGATTTGAAGGTTTTTATGATTGGTCTGAGTAATTCAGGAACTGAGGATCTCTTGAGGTTATACTACTATACTACGGTATAGTCCATAGAGTTTACAGTACAATGAATGATGCAAGAATGGACTAAAAATGTTACAGATACTTAAATAACAGAAAAGCATCTTCTAAATGTATCTGCACGATTGTATGCGTTGCACTACTGCCACATGAATAGCTAATTGGATCAATGCATGAATAAGCAGCTCTGTTCTGTTGAGCCTGTATTAGAGGTGATTTGATGCATTCGAATGGAACTTTTTAATTATTTTGCTTGACATATAATGGTTAAAACATGATACACCGGCCCATAAATTATCAAATATAATTGCCCTCTAATACATAGTTATATTTACATTTAAATAACTGGTGGGGTAGTGGTTAGCACTGTCATCTTGCACCTCCAGGAGCTGGGTTCGATTCCCACCTCAGGTCCAAAGACATGCAGATTAGGCTAACTGGCATTCCCAAATTGTCCCCAGTGTAGAATGAGCGTGTGTGTGTGTGTGTGTGTGTGTGTGTGTGTGTGTTTGTGCCCTGCAATGGATTGGCACCTCGTCCAGGGTGTACCCCATGTCTTGTGCCCTAAGTCTCTTCAGATACACTCCAGGCCCCGTCGCAACCCTGTTTACAGGATAAAGCAAACTCATATGAACAGCCAAAAGAGCAATAGTTAGCTAATGGAATGAAAGAAAAAGAAAAGTGTGCTTTTATTCTGACTTTCGGAAAAAAACACAGCTAGGACTCAGCCAGATCTCTCTCTCTCTCTATTATGAGCCATCTCTGTTTTGTGTTAAACAATGCACAACTGTTGCTTTTTCTAAATATTTCATTTGCACATGAGGATTAAATTTCAATCTTATTTTACTCACTCATCATCTACACCGCTTTCTCCTGTATTCCGGGTCATGGAAATCTTACTTTAGTAAATATATAAAGAGAAATGAAGTTTTTCCACTGCATTTTATTTTCTGCGACTGTTCAAAGTGATTACTATATTAGATTAGATTAGATTCAACTTTATTGTCATTGCACATAGTCACAAGGCAACGAAATGCAGTTAGCATCTAACCAGAAGTGCAAGTTAGCAGTGCAATATAAACATATATACAGACCTATAAAAACTTGTATGATAAAAGTAAGGTCTATGTATAAATTGTATTACAGAAAGAAA
>QMIH01000314.1:278316-371171 GCA_003987875.1 Clarias batrachus
ATATATATATATATATATGTACATGAATATACAGAGTAAAGTGAGCATAGATGGATAAATTAATGTACAGAATAGTTGTAAATCTACAGAAATGTCTGATTATAAATATGTGGAATAAAGATATACAGAAACTATATATAGGTGAATTTACATTATGTGCAATAGTATGAATATACATATGAATAAATATGAGTAATTTATGTTACACACTAAATGAAGTCAAATAAATGTAGGCCAAATATCATAAATGTTAAGCAGTGTAATAAACCTCTACTGAATGATGGCACAGATTGTTAATAACTCATCATTTGTATTAATCTCAAACCTAATTTGTAGCCCCTGCTAGTTTTATGAGTATATGGGTACAGAGCATGAACTAGATAATGACTGAGGCTAATGATTTAGCTAGCATTAAAACATGTGGGTTAGTTTTGACATCCTGGTGACTAAACACTGTCACCTCGTATCTCACCTCTAGTCCTGTGTGTGTGTGTGTGGAGCCTGCACGTTCTCCCCATGCTTGGTATGGTTCCCATTGTTCAATGACTTGCTGTCTAGGTTGACTGGTGTTTTCACATTGCCCTGTGTGCTCATGCCCTACGATAGGTTGTGACCCCGTCCAGGGCTGTGAACCACATTTTACCCTAAGTTGCCTGGAATAGGCTCCACCTCTGCCATGACCCTACAGAGTGTAAGGTCTAGACCAGGCATGGGCAAACTACGGCCCGGGGGCCACATGCAGCCCGTTAAACGTTTTGATTCGGCCCGCCAAACTTGAAAAAATGTAATAAATTAACCTAGTTAATATTTTATTTTCCCTGTAATTCTGATGTTTCCTCACTCTAGATATATTGGCTTTGTTGAGGTGAAGCGTAGGCCTATTACTCCACGTTTGCACTTTACCCTTTGACCCTTTGACCAAAGCATGCCATCTGTCTGCTCCTGTTCCGGCCCCTTTGTCAAATGTTAGAACTCAATGTGGCCCACGAATCAAAAAGTTTGCCCATCCCTGGTCTAGACAGTGGATGCATGGATGGTTAATATTCCATATAAAGAAATGGAAAATTAACAATGAGAAAAATAAAGAAAAGACAAGTTTGTAAATGCTAGGAAATTGTGCACTTAGCATCAATTATTATAATACTTTTTTTAATGTGTTGCTCTTAGTAGCTCTTAAACCTAAGTTGATGTAAGGCTCTACAGACACCCCAACGCTGACACACACACACACACAGCTATATTGCTTTTAAAGATAGTAATCTTAAACAGTGCTGAAGTGACCCTGAAATAGTTATGATGATAATTTAATAACTCTCCATTTACATCGTTCTCACGTAACTTTCAACCATACATTTACCCCATAGATGACCCTAAACCCCCAGAAACCAGCAGGCAGAAACAGTTACAGTTATTAGCTTATAATACTTATCAATGGAATTCTACGACAGAACTTCTAGATCAGTGTAAAGAGAATGCAGTAAGCAACTGGGTTTCGCATGTTTACATTTTAACTGTTTAACTGTTTCAGATCAAGTTGGATGAGAGGGTGAGTCACACCGAGCGTGGCTTGTTGATCCGCAGCCTGACACAAGCCGACACCGGAGTGTATCACTGCCATGCTGTGGAGCACGGCTTCATCCAGCCGCTCCTGCGCCTCACTCTGCTGGTCATCCCGTCTCGACGCCTGGGGGAGCTGCTCCTGCGGACAGGTGCTGCCGATCGTGACTCACCTGCCAAACAGAAGATTTGGTACCGAGACTTCCTTAGTCTGCTGGAGCACCCGGACCACAACAGTGTCGATGAGTTCTGCGAGCAAGTTTGGAAAAAGGAGCGCAAACAACGTGGCAAGAAAGTTCCAAAAGCAGGGCTCGGGCACTCTCAAGCTCAGGCACAGGAGAGTAGCCAGAATTTACAGACTTCAGCTCAGATTGAGAGCGATGGCCCAAAAGCAACAAATGTTCCAAATCTGCCCAAAATGCAGAGAAGCCAAGTCCCACAGGGGACCACAAGCACGGACAACCAGGGCCCCAAGCCAAGTCCAAGCAGCACCTCGAAACTCCCAAATGCTCAAGCGACCCAGACCCATAGTCAGGGAAAGAGGGGCAACTCACCAGCCCGAAGAGCACCAGCCAGCACAGCCAAGTGGAAACAGCTCCAGGAGAACAAGAGGGGGCGCAACCGGCGCACGCATGAGCAACAGAGACCACCTCGCAGTGTGTGAGACAAGATAACATACACACACACACACACACACACACACACACATCAGACCTATTGACTCACACACAGCGACATCATTTCAGCAGCCCTCATACATGTGAATGTTGCAAACGTTGAAAGAGAAGCACAAAAATACTAGTCATACTAGTGGAAGAAGTTTGTCACTGCTTGACCAGAGGAAGCACAATCACGGTGACAGAACGGTGAAAACTTTTATCGGTGACGTGTATAGTTGTGGACTGATACACCTTCCTGTACATAGAAATGTTTCTAGAGTGTATGAGTCCCCTAAGACTCTTTGCTCCCGGATCGAGAGAGAGGGGAATCGCCATTTCCATGACTGCTTCCTCTGCTGAAACATCCATGATCGAAAGAAAATCTTACACGGAAAAAAACCAAGATGATTTATTCAGGAATAAAAAACTGAATGTTGACCATTTACTCAAATTCTTCCTGGAGGATTGGACCTGTTACTCTGGATCAGACAATGTGAACTGCCTTCCAGCATTAAAGAAAATTCTATATATATATTAAAAAAAAAAAAATTAAAACTACGGGAACTGGAGTCCGATTCAAAATGGCAGTGTTATAGGAGTAACCATAGCGGACACTGTATAGGAAAATAACTGCGTATCCATGCATACACGACGTGGTTGGATAAAACATAGGCATGTGTTGCTACCAGCCCGTCCGCCTCTTGTAACCCTTCGACTTAAATGTTAGCCTAATTATTTGTTGTATATTCATAATAAATGACTCGGCCAAGAGGACGAAGAAGTCCTTGAAGAACTCGTGCGAATTATTTGCCCTAAGTATGTTGTGCATGATGTTTAATTGAATTTCTTTCTTTCTTTTTTTTCTAAATTAAATTGCATAGCAAAACACAGTTTCAAATTGCAGGGGGTCTTAAGAATCGGAGTACTTTATGGTATTTCAAATGTCATAAAAAAAAATGTCTTGTGCCAACCATTGCATTGAAGGTGCTATATTTGGTTATCGCCACCTCATCTCTCTTTTTTTTTTTTTTTGTGTCATACAAATGTGCTATCGCAGTCTATGTTGTAGCTTAGGCTGAAAGTGTAAATATATACAGTCAGACAACACATGACTATTTATTGCTGATTTTTAAAGGGTTACAGTTATTTTTGATATTGTAATGTTTTGAGCTCAAATGTAAACAAAAGTGAATGAAATATGATAAAGCACATGGATGGACCAATAATCTTTGCCTTTTTTTTTATGTTGAACTTATTAACACATTACATCTGAGAACCGAGAAACATGCAACTCGTTTTTCCATACTGTACCTTCAATTCCTGTCACTGACCTTGTTGTCTCTCTTTACTCTTCATCTTTTCTCTGTAACGCCCCCCCCCCAAAATGAATCTGTCTATATTTCTGTATTTGTATGAATGACTCATTCATGAAATTACAAAATATTATGGAGCTATGAACAATTTGTAAGAATGCCATTAGATGTGAGACTTCCTGTAGAAATGTGTAGGCTAAACGTTTGACTGACAGCCACTGAGTACGAACCGCATGTGCATTCGAACCCTAGTGTATCCCCTTTACTGTCAGTGTTTTGTGTGTGATAATGTCTTTTCCATGAATATAAAAGATGCGAACATTTTTGTTTCGTTTGAACAAGACAATAAAAATACCCGCCCCCTTTTTGTGCATTATAAAGCTGTAATCTTTTGTAAAAAAAAAAAAAAAAGGAAAGAAAAAACAACCCCCCCCCTTTCCCCCCCATGAACTGTATTATGTTTCACTGCAATACAGAGTGCTCCCAGTGTTTTTTGCTTCAGACATGTTTTGTCTGGTAGAGATGGGGAAACAAAGGGAGACAGGAGCTCTGATAACTGTCACTGGGTGTTTCTGGCATGTTTCGGTTGTCTAAATAAATATTTCCTCTATCATTACATGTTGCCATTTAATGTTTCTGTGTTCCCGCGTTTTCTTGCCTGCTTAGGAAAGACTCACATCTACCATCTGTCTGTCAGCTACTGTGTAATTCAGACAGTGACCCATCAGCTGGCAGTCACTTCCACATGAAGCTTGATACTGGACTGATCACTCTTTCTTCAGCAAAAGCAGATAGATTAAGGTTTAACAACCTGCTGTAGTACCAGTCCCTTTGAAAAGGAGTCTGTGTTTCTACGTGGATACTGTATGCACTCTCAAAAACCTATCATGGTTCAAATGGTAACCAGCTTTAGCACTTAGTCAAGAACATGGCTTTGCATGGTGGGGAAAGAGAATGGTTGAGAGAGAATGGCTGCCAAATGCAATCTAGAGTGAGAACACATTTTTCCAATTAACTGTCTTAATCCACTCCTGATTTCATCACATTAAATTAAGGTAAATGACGCAGATTACATTAAAGCAAAAAAAATTTTTACGGTGGTGACAGGCTACAATTTAAAAAATGGTTGTTTATGGAAGAACCTCAGCAGCAACCTCGTTTCCCCTCTCGTCTGTCCTAACCACTTGGCGTTCAGCATCACTTGTATACTAATCACCGGCCTGATCATCCGTCATCATCTGCACCTGTGTCTCACTGGTTCAATGCTTTAACTTAGATGCATTTAATGCTTGAATGATTCATACTGTACTGTAGACAAAAAGCATTTCTCTGAAACTGGTCTGTTTACAAGGACTGGACTGAAAATGAGAGCCATAAACTTGCCATTTAAAATACATTTTAAAAATTCAAGAAAGTCTGGTTCAAAATGTGAAGAAATGAGGGGTGGATTCAGACGTTTGTACAGTACTGTACTTGAACACAGTCACTCCACACATGGAATATACCCATCAATAAAACCGTGCTTTACTTCTTGCAATTGTAACAGTATGCTGGGGTCACGCTCACGAGCCAGAGACATGATCTGAGAGAGAAAATCAACAGATGGAACACTGGCAAGTTTAGTAAGTAACAGGGCTACCAGCAACACTCTATCAGATGTATTGCAATGTGATCTATAGGAGCATCATCAGTGGAAAACCATACAGCTCCACATACAGTCATGTAGTCTGACCCACTCTCTCAGGTTTTTCTCCTCTTCCCCAAGGTTCCCTTGTTTTCTTTGCAAGGGAAAGACTCAAAGACATGTTCTACCAAAGGAAAAAATGTACGCTTGGTCAGTTCTTTTAGTGTTTAGGGTCAACAAGCCCAACATTACTACTGGACCATTCGGCAGCAGCATACCAACCATGTACGTAATTTTTATGTATGTATGTATGTAAGCCTTGCATAGAAAACAAGCCAAATCTCATTCCATTGTGTAAGCTTTTGGAGTGGTTAAAAAAAAAATTTACAGAAAATTTATCATTTTCAGAAGTATACTGTATTTAGTGATGACTACAGACACAATATTAAAGAGAGGGCAGAAAAATAGTCTGAGTGTTTGTCCCATGCTCAAGCCAAACCTGCCGTCTCTTCTTGGTTAGCATATCACACTTCATGGCCATGATATAAGAATATAGGACCCTGTAGAACCTCTTTACTGTACATATTGTGCTACAGTTGGGTATTAAATTAAAAGTCAGGATCTACTGAGCCACTGTGTTATTAATATAACCTACGTTTGCCTGCGGATCAGATCAATGAACCGTAGGCAGCATGGCATCATGGGTTTTACGCTCAGAGTTTTATCAGCATGGACCACCAGTGAGACCATCAGTGTCTCTACCACATTATCTTTTACAGCTAGCGTGCGTGTCATTTTATCAGGTCATAAATTTAATGCACATTTAAACACGCACAAGAGGTCTCTAATGAAATTGGTGGATTACATTCTGGCTGCTGCTATGTTGCCACAGCAGGCTATCAACACTCTCCACCAGGGTGAGCTCATTAATCAAGTTCAGAGGGTCAGAGTCGCTGAGATTACATCAGTGTGTGTCTGTAAATGTACAGTATGGCCGCTGTATTCGTCTACTCCGAACACTGATGCGAATTTAACAGGAGCACTCTCAGTAAAAAAATGAAAGAAATCATTAAATATATAAAACAATGAGTTACAGTTTTAATACACATGTACATTTTTCGTAAAAACCTGCATTTTGATCCAAAATAAAGAGGAAAAGGAGGAAGGGAATTGATTTTTCCTGAAAGCGCTTTTAACTGAAACATATAAATCAATGTGTGCTAGAAAGCCACCCAGTCAACAATCAATAGGACTAGGGAACATGTTGCATTTTGTCGCGTATCAGCCATCTTGGTAGCTGTGGCAGTTTGTCACTGTCACTAGTGACATAGTAAACAAGAGGTTGTGAGAAATTGGTGTGAGACACCTAAAGCAAACACATAAATGGTAAGAAAATTCAAGAAAGAGAACAGGATTTATCATGACAAGTTTACACACGATACCTTTACCAATATTAAAGTCATGCTTATATTCAGTGTTCACTCTTGCTCCTATGATACTGTTTAATTGTAAGTATATACAGTACCAGTCAAAAGTTTGGACACACCTTCTAATTTCATGGACTTTCCTCATTTTTATTTTTTCCTACATTGTAAACAATAATGAAAGCATCTAAAATCTGCAAAAAATCTCCTTTAAACAGTTGATATGGAGATACTGTACTACGTATATCTGTAAAGCCTTCATAATGGTTCTAATCTGAGGTTCTGTTGTTAACTGTTGATTTTTATGCTGGTAACTCTGAATGAACTTCTCCTCTGCAGCAGAGGTACGTTTTGATCCTGATGTCCTGGGATGGTCTTCGTGAGAGCAGGTTTCGTCAAAACTGTTCTTGCAAAAACCGTTCCAGAACAGCTGATCTTTGTATAACTACTGACTGTTGTTGCTGTTGTTGTTGCTACTAAATAACCTAATGCCATGTGTGTTATTAAATAGCTTGGAAAAAATCGAGTATGTTGGAGAATTAAAAAAAAAAATCCAAAGATTGTGTCCAAATCTTTTGACTGGTATTGTATTTTGTACATAAACCATCAAGCATATAGTTGGGTCAAAATGCTCTTTGCATGCACTATACTGTAGATGATGTAAAAGCCATTTCACATTTGATACACAATACACTATATAAAGGGGGACTTTTTGTGGGACTAAATTGTGGGACTTAGCCATAACTTCTGGAAACATTAAAAATTTAATAAACTTGCCTCAAAGCAAGAACTTGCTTTGCTTTAATAGAAGCAATTTATTCTAGAATAAAGGATGTCATTGAGCTAAACAGGGAAGTCCTAGTAAAGGAAAAATTAAGATATACTTCCACCTAGTGGTTAATATAAAAATTACAGGAAGCGGTAATATACCTGGAGGAAATTTTACTACTTTATTCTGACTTTTCTATCAAAGCACATCAGCAAATTCAGTGTTTTATTGTAGAGGTAGGTCCTCCCAGGAACTCCATGGGAAATCTCCATCAGCCTCAGTAAAGTAGAAGAATTCGTTTCCTGTTTTCAGGAGATTTACATAAACATAAACATTAAAAAATACTTCAAAATGAATAAATTATTATTGTTAAAGAAAGAAAGAAAGAAAGAAAGAAAGAAAGAAAGAAAAAAAAAGTCTCATAGACCATGATGCAGTAACGCGACTTCACCACAAGGTGGTAGGCAATGACCTGAACATGGAATAGTGCTTCACATACTGTACAAGTATGGAAAGCACATTAGGAATCTACACAAAAAAGCCATGATATTTAAACTTAATAATTGTTTTTTTTTTTATTATTATTACAAGTAAAAAATGCAACAAAAAAATTCAATAATGCAAAAATGCAGCTCTGGTTCTGTGAAAACTATACGTTAGCTAATTTTGATCAGAATCAGAGTCATTCAATATAAGAACCTGAATATGTTAGTATATGGAGTCAACAACCAGAGGATCTGTCCGAAGACAGGTATTCCAAGTTGTAACACTACAAAAATGTGGAATAGTGGGTTCAATATACATGTATATACAAAAGAATATTTATGAAAACATTATCTAACAAAGTTATAGGAAATTCCTACAGTATATTCCATATTTGCCATATTTATGACATTATCATCGTCGTCTTCATTGCCTATACTGCGGGAGGCCTGGAGCCTATCCCAGAAGACTTAGGGCACAAGGCAGGATACTCAATGGACAGTGTATCAATCCATCATAGGGCACACACACATACTGTACATACAAACATGCTCATTCACACAGTAAGGAAAATTTTTGATTACCCGCATGTCTTAGGACTGTTGGGAGGACAGGGAGAACATGAAAACTCCACACACACAGACCAGAGGTGGGAATCGAACCACAACCCAGGAGGTGCAAGGCGACAGTGCTAACCACTAAGCAATCGTACCACCATTTATGACATTATAATGTTTTAAATATTGGCCTGATATTATATCATTTTCAAGTGGATTACATGAAATATGCAGGTGAAAAAAATCTAAATTCATCAAATAATGTGATGCACAGTGACACATTAGTTCCCATTATGTTTTATTAATATGCTGTGAGGCATGTTGTGTTTGCAATGGATGTGTGATTTCTGCTCAAAATATGCAGCTCTTGTGTATGAGAGAGTCAGTAGCCCACCATAAACCTGTCCATATCTCTTATCTACATTTATTATGTGTGTGATGAGTATGCAGGCTTTGTCATGAGTTGTTGTCATGTATCCATGAATATATAGACTCACCAATCAAAGGACACATCAGACACTCTGACTCACACTGCACCCCAGAGCATTCTGAGTGAAGGGATGAACTAGGAAAACAAGTAGATTGAGGTCAGCTGGAAGACAAGCAAGTCTACTCTCTCTCCCTCTCTCTCTCTCTCTCTCTCTCTCACACACACACACACACCTTCACTTTCTCTCCTTATCTCTCTCTCCTTCCAGCTAAAGTAAGTATAAATGGATTATAATTGCTGACCAGGGCAGACAATGTTTTTTTTTTTTTGCTGACATTATTTTAAAAGTATTCACTGGCCAAATAATAGACTATACAGATCTAACTGGAAAATGTGCACACACACACTCACGAGTTCACATTCACACATTCATGCCCCGGATTGCAAAAAAAAAAAAAAAAAAAAGTGTGTTAAACACACGGGAATTTCAGACCCCAGGTGTTTAGAAATGCCAAGTAACCATAGTAACGCTGCGCTGGGTTATAGCAGAATGGCCTGATAGATGGATTCAAGAAAGCAGACACATAACTGGGGCAAAGTGGTGTACACCTCCCAGCTCCAGAATCTGTGAGCTTGAGTTTGTGGAGTTTCACATTTTCCCCACATCCAGGTGGGTTTATTCGAAAGATCCTAGTAGAAAAATTAGTGACTCTAAAATGGCCCCAATGTGCGATGGTGAGTGTGGTGACCTGCAGTGAACCCACTATTCTGTGCAAGCTCTTGTGTGTGAAAATCCCAAAAGATCAGCACTTTAAGAAATATGAAAACACCTGACAATAACAACCATACCACTGTCACAGTCATTGTGATCACATTTGTCTCTCATTCTGATGTCTGATCCGAACATTAACCCAAAAGTATTTGACCTGTTTCTGCATGGCACTGAAGGCACTGATGACTGATTGGATACGTGTGGTAATGACCAGGTGGACAGGTGTTCTTTTAAATGAGCCAGTAAGGGAATAACTTTTGCCCATAACTGTGTGTGTGTGTGTCATAAGGTGACTCAGCACATTACTACTGCTCTAAACTGATGGATATTACACCCAATCCACAACACAGCTATCTTCCCTTGCTCTGCTATACCCACACATTCCCTTTTCTTTGTCTTATTTTACTGTCCTTACACTTTTGTGTACAAAAAAAAAAAACTACAGCTTAAATCTCATTTTCCATCTGATTTTTAAATAGAGTATTGAGAGTTCTATGAGGCTGTTAACTTCCTACGTTTTGTCTCTAATTGTCCCTTTATTGCACTTATCAAAATTATTTGTCAGAACCAATTTAAAGGTTTTAAAATATATAACTTATTTAAAAAATTAATTGATTTGATTAAACTGTAATCAGATCGAGTGTTTTCTAATTGCTAGCTGGCTTTCTAAGTAGGCTGTATACTTACCCAGAGTTTACACAGTTCTAAGATAAATACTGTCCCAGTCAGACATCAGTTGCTCACTGAAGTGCTTATTTGGTCCAGAAACCATTGCATGCATATCAATATCTCAGTGTGGGCAAACAACCTACTGTAGCTACCTGTTCAGTTTAAATTAAGGGAAGAATTACTTGATGTGGCTGGCGAACTTCAACACGCTTCTTAATAGACTTGGACACAGCTGCCAAACGGGAGACACGTGATGGTGTCTGACTGCTCTCTAGTTTATTAACTACCAGCGCAAAGGGATATTTACGTCCTTAACGTTTTCTGGACAGGGGAGAAAAATGTAGGAATTGTTGACATACAGTATAGCACTCGCAGAGAAGGGAGAAAGAGAGAAACATGAGGAATTTGTACATTTCAATGACAAAGACAGTCAAAAAACAACAACAAAAAAAACAATGCTAGCTAATATTTAAGCAATATCAAACTCAAAGTTGTGCTGGTTATCAGAGCCATGCTGATATTCAGCACAAACAGCATGACCTCAAGTGTGATGATGTTTTTATTTAGCAGTTCAACAAATATTATTTATTATCAACAGACTATGATTTGTTTCTTTATTTAAACAGTTATTTTGCTTCACCAACACTTCTGATGGAGCTCAGTAACCACATCTGGCAGAGCTGGCATTCAACAGTTTGATTAACAGAGGTTAAAGTTTTTTATTATTATTATTATTTACTTACCTTTATAAGTACTACAGTACTATATAACTAAAAGGTGAGGCGAATAAAACATGACGGTGGTGGACAGTCTTGAAAATCTTGTTTTTTCTTTATATTTCGATTTATTACACTTTAGAATATCGTATCAGCTCTGGTAACTTCCGGGTTTTGTGGTTGAATCCCAAATAGCGCTAAATGGAAAGCTAATGTGTTCTTGAAGTGTGTATAATCGTTTGTTCCACACACCAAGTAGTGCCCTTGGTTAGGGTGTACAGAGGGATTTGGGATTCAGCCTCGGTTTAGACGATCTTTAGCGTTGTAGTAGCTTGATTTAGGTGTAAAAAAAAAAAACAGCAACATGGAAGCACTTTAGGAACGTATTTGAAGCAGTTATTAAGTAGACAAAATGTTGTTTAAGATGACATAACGTTATCACATGTGTTTTCTTGCTAAAAGTGACTTAAATGACTGGTTTTGAATGTGAGTTTTGGTAGGTACTTTCACCCGTGCTACCGACCGACATTAAGTGTAATTACCAATTGTAGAACACCTGTGGGACACGTGCTGTATACAGTAAGTACATTATCCCAGTACATTATGGTAAATATCCCAGTGCTGTTACCGTCTGTTCTACCAATTCATTCTACTCATCATTACCTACCCAGCCTTTCTGCGCATGCGCAGTAAAAATACGTCACGCTTCAATTCATTCATGTGCGAATTTACTGAGGTATTTCATAGTTTTGTGCTTTTAATTGACATTTGATTTGATTCACATGTGTTTATTTAACAGTTGACTTGTGAATTGAAGGGTACAGTAGGAGTGATTCTTTTTTTTTTATCATTTGTGCCCATGTTAAATCTATAGTCATTACATTCTGATGAAGTACTGTCATGTGTCATAATCTGCTGCCCATGTTAAAACTATGCATTTTTATTTATTTATTTTTGCAGTCTTATGTCCATTTGGATAATGTTGGACAGACCGGTATAACTACCTGTTTTTTCTACCAGTAGGAAATTCTGAAAAGTAGGAAAAACTGACAGAACACCATCCATTATCACCACTCGTGTAAAGCCATTCATCCAAACAGACTACCCGGTCAGAAGAAACTGCTGTATAAGTAACTTTAGTTAGATAGATACTCACTGAAAGGTGTCCTAAATGCAATGTCTGCCAACATTCCCTTATTAAGGCAGTTGAAACAAATACTCTATTGCTCAGAAGTTTTGACATCTCTTTCTAACTCCAATGCTGAAGGTATCCAAAATATGTAATGATTTCTTTTGAACAGTTAATGTTGAAATGTGTCTACTACTTATGATCTGTAAAGCCTACATAAAGGTAATGCTACAACACTCAAGAGACAGGTGCGATATGTACTGTATAAGAGACATGAGTAAACTCATGTTCAAAACATAAAGCACGTGGATGAAGCGTATATTCAGATTGGAAATTGGGCTACAATGAAAAACAATGTTATACTGTATATATATATATATTTTGGAGTTTTCCCCGATTTTCTCCCTAATTTAGTCGCGTCCAATTCCTCCCCGTCACTAGGGGGCTCCCACATTAAGGCTACTACTACCACTCAGCCGGGAGGGCGAAAGACTATCACGTGTTTCCTCCGAACCACGTGACGCCAGCCGACCGCATCTTTTCGAACTGCTCGCTCGCGCACCGTTGGGGGCGGCGTAACACACTCGGAGGACAGCGCTATCCGCTCCCTCCGTTGCGCGAGCTCACAGACGCCCCTGAATGGCTGTAGAGCCGTGATTAATGTAGGAGTAATTAAGTACCTCTCATCCCTCCCCTCTGAGAGAGCTCAGCCAATTAGCTCTCTCTAGACCTCCGGCTGCGAGAGGTTACAGCACCACCCGGGATTCGAACTAGCGATCTCCGGATGATAGGGCGAGCGCTTTAACCACTCTCGGAGGCCTTTATACTGTATATTTCTATGACATTGTATAACAGTATAGCATTATATGTCATTGTCGTACAAGTTCCAGTCTGCATAGACACTTCCTCCATGGTCCTTTATGTTTTGAACAGAGTTCGGAAATCGTGACTGGAAAACCTGTATAACACAACAGCTTCCTCATTTACTCATGTCTCTTATACATACTGCGTCTGTCTCTTGAGTGTTGTAGCATTATCTTGTCTTTTTATTTTCCTTTGAAAATATTACTCTAAGGTTTATCGTCGTTCCCAAAAGCAAGCCATACCCATGCTAGTGATAGCAGCAGAAAGAGGCAAAGAAGAAGTGTCGATATAGATGTGAAAAAAAGACACAAAGGTTTGAATCAGTGTATGATCTTACTATTTAAGTAAGTGACACAAGTACTGAGCAGCTATGCTGCAGCATCCCATATAGCTTTACTACTGTAAGTATGTATAGTGCTGAAGTGAAATACTGTATGATGTTTGCACAATGTGCAACACCAGCTTTAACAGAACAGATTCCAAATATTAAGCTTTTTTCTTTTACTTTCAGCTGCTTCTTGATTTTAGCTCCCTGAGCGGATTTTTTTTTTACTTGAATAAATTATTTTGTGGCATTTATTTCACAAAGCAATATATGTGCATTTACAGTAGAAAGTTCCTTCATGGACCAATAGTTAGCACTCAGCGCTCTTACTGTTGAGACCGTGGTTTGAGTCTCGCTCAGGCCCTCAGCTTATAGCATCTGCTCAACAGAGAGGCAAAAATTGCTACTGTCAGCAGAATAAGCATTACAAGGATGTAGTTCAGCTAAGAGATCAAATTAAGTATTACATTACGTTATGAAGTCATATTTGCAACATAGCAAATGTGGGGTCATTCCTTCAGCATCACTGCCTGGTAGCCAACATTTATTTCATCATCAACATCAACAACATATCATTTCATCAAAAAAATCTCAAAAACAAACTACTGCCGGTGGTGTTCTAGTGTTAATACTGTTGTCACAATGTTTTGACAAACCAAAAGTGTCTGGTAGTAAAGGGCTACTGAACTTCATACCTTATCCTTTTAAGATCCCATATTTTAACATAAGATGGTGAGTCAAAAATGATGTGCACTCTGACTGTAGAATCTATTTTAATTAACTTAATCATTTTTTGACATAATATTCCATCTTCAGTCATTCATCTGTCAACAATCTTTTGTATTTCCTCATTTAATAATGTGCTTCTGAGTGAATCTTCCTCTTTGTAGGGCTGCTTGACCAAACAGGTAAAAGTCCAATGAAGCAAGATCAGGTCAATAAGGAGGATGCTTTAACATCTCGAAACAAAATTTTTGCAGTGTGGGGACGTGATCAAGATCACCACACTCTTTGGTTGGCATTTCTATTGGTTATGCTCTTCTGGCACCAGGTACACCCTCAGACCACAAAAAAAACAATTATTGCACATTGCTATACAATTACAAATGAACTGATGTAACACGTTCACAACTGCACAGCAGTGACTGGGGAGACAGTAGCCTTGAACAAAATGTGTTGATGAGATAGTTTTATATTATATTATTATATTAAGGCAGATGTTTTAATATAACCGGAGTGTGGATCATTTTTGACTCACCCTTGTAATATACTGTAGATCTCAGAGCTCTCCCAAAGTGTGTCTGTTATTGGAAGCTGATAATGCTTGCTTTTCATACCTCAAACTCACTCTATTTCACTCCTCTTCCTAATGGGCTGTTTCAGTGTCTGTGTAAATGATGAGAACAGCACAGATGAGCATCTGTAACCCACCCACTCTTTTACAACCTCTAGATCTAAGGGTAAAATCAAAACCACTCCAAATACCAACACCACTGCAGTGTTATGTAATGATGCTGAGAATGTTGTCTTCACCTTCTGAACAAGGAAAATGATAGTGTTTTTAAACATGTCCACTTTATCTGTTTTATTTATATATTTATATTTATATTTTGTGTATTAAGACCGCGTGTGTGTGTGTGTGTGTGTGTGTGTGTGTGTGTGTGTGTGTGTGTGTGTGTGTGTGTGTGCATCTTACCTTTACCTCTCTCATTGGCTGTTGGATCTTAAGAAGGCAGATTAGGCCTGGCTTCTTAATGGGGTGTGTCCTATTGCTAAGGTGAACTGCAACAGGGAAGAAGAGACACATGTCTCACTGTCCCTTTAAGGGGCTATTTTAGTCAGGCAATTTTCAATTGTCATCATCAGCAGAGCGGGACGTTAAGGGTGGAATCAGGAGTGTGGAATCTGTTGAGAGGGGTGTGCAGGGACCAGAGAGCCTCCATATGAAACCTCAGCTGATGGAAACTTGTCTACACACATATCTCTATATGGAAGACACATAGAACATTGTGAAGGTATGTGATATGATAGAATCCTAAACTTCCTGTACTTTTGCTTCGTGTGCATAGTCTATAGATGTGTGTGAGTCATCGTGTTGATCTACATCTATGCTGTAAGTATTTATGCATTAATGTTGACACACTGAAACATGAAACAGAGATGCTGTTTAATTCAAGAGAATATTGAGCATTAGTGTGTTTGCGTTAGTGTTTGTTCCACATTTATCCATGAGAGTAAATACATGTATTAGACAATTTCTATTCCGTTGTCCACTTCACACAATATTTAGGCTATAGAGGTGCATATTCAAATTTTAATGAAGGTCATGGTGTGTGTGATCAGGTGTCAGGCTTCGGTTACACACTTCTCATGAACTGCAGCTGTATGCACTCACGATATACAGTACACCAAATATGTCAGGCACACATGTCTGTGGTAACTGTGGTTGCCTTTGTATCACTTAACATAGACGTGGATTGTCGAGAACATTAAAAGCATTACATTGTAGTATTGCACCGTTTGCTTAACTGTTATTCGGAATAGTTGTCTGTCTCTCACTCCCTATTGAAGAGAGGGAGACGGATGGAGGGAAAGGAAACCATGGAGCAGTTTCTCTGATAGTATTTCTGGTGCTAACAGCAGTTAATGCTAATGGACAGCTTAGCCTGACGTTAATACGGTTAGATCTCTTTAACTGATGGGCTAAGGTCATTCTTGCTCTCTAACACTGATAAGGGCCAGTGGGATGTTCTCAACCCAGACACAGAAAGAACAACTCAACCCTTGAGCTTAAAAAATGTCCTCAATTATCTGACTGATGAGTGAAGTGGATGGAGATACTTTTCACTTTCTGTGTCAAAGGAGATCAACATTTGTGTGACTGGGATGCAGCTGACGTCGTAAGTTTGTAAGGCATATGTTCATGCTCGGCTGACCATGCAGATGATATCAGATGTGTCTGCACGTCAGCAACAATGATACGTCATGGGGAAATAAATTCCTTTTGAAGAAAAAAATACAAAGATATGTTTGCGTTAAAGTTTCTCAAACAAAGTTGCTGTGGTCTTTCAGCTGCTTTAATGACCTTTTATATTTTAAGTTTAGCCTGCATTTTAGGTTAGCATAGTGGATAACCAATCAGGGCTATATGACACCTACTGTATATAAGTCAACTGAAATAATGTCATAAATGATTAAAAAGTTTATTCTAGAAGGTGTCAGCTGTCATAAAGCCTCCATAGATCATCAAGAGACGCGTCTGTTATGTTAAAATATGATCCGTCATGAAATTGGCCGTCTTGACATACAGTATACCAGATGTTTTGTCAAACATCAAAACCAAACTTTAGATTTTTCATTGATCAAAAATGTGTTTTCTATAAGAGCAGCTTATTTCAGCTTCAAAGCATAGCGTAGGTGTTTTTCCTAGTTTCCTATGTGGTGATATTTAACATTTTTGTAAGGAGTCTCATGTCTAAGTGTTATACATTATAGCTGCTATAATTTATAATTAATAACAGGAACTACATTGGTTTACAAATATAAATGTATAGACAAATTGTTTCAATTATATAAATTATCCAGTGCATCCAGAAAGTATTTACAACACTTCATTTTTTCCACATTTTTTTATGTTACAGCCAAAATGGATTAAATTCATTATTTTCTTCAAAATTCTAAAACAATACCCCATAATGAAAAAGTGAAAGAAGTTTGTTTTAATTATTTGAAAATTTGTTTTAATTTTTTTTTTAAAAAAAACAGAAACAAATGACACGTACATAAGTATTAACAGATTTTGCAATGACACTCAAAATTGAGCTCAGGTGCATCCTGTTTTCATCGATCACTCTTGAGATGTTTCTACAACTTAATTGAAGTCCACCTATGGTAAATTCAGTTGATTGGACATGATTTCAAAGAGGATTATATGTAGACCTCCGAGACCAGATTTTTATCAAAGCACAGAACTGTGAAAGGGTACAGAAGCATTGAAGGTCCAGATGAGCACAATGGCCTCCGTCATCTGTGAATGAAAGAAATTAGGAACCACCAGGTCTCTTCCTAGAGCTGGCCGCCCGGCCAAACTGAGCGATACGAGAAAGGCCTTAGTCAGAGAAGTGACCAACAAACCTATAGTCAGTCTGAAAGCGCTCCAGTGTTGGAAAAATTGATGTGAAAAATTTGGATGAACTGTATAAAACAATATCTATAAATAAACTGTGGCATAATTTCTATTGTATAAAAGGAATAAAAAATAAATTTGAACATGGCAACCCATCTTTGATCACACTGGGTCATGCTTTTATTCCATAGCTTGCCTCATTTTTTTCTGACAGGCCTTATATCACAACCTTATTTCAGTAGACGCAGCTTATCTCAGGTGTTATGAAAATTTACATTAAAACGGTTAAAAGCAGTCTTTATGTTAGCTAATGTTTGCTGTTTTTTTCATGTACTTTTATGTCAATTGTCAAATAGATGTTATGTATCTCCAAGAACGCTACCATTAAAAGTAATCTTTCCTCAATATACTCATACTTATGCCTCAGACTCACCAGAATCAGTTATTCCAATACTCCCAGAAAACACCACTGCCTACAAACATGGTCACCAGCAACTACACTTTCCAGCATACACACACAACGCATCATGTCCTCAGTTACCTGATTTTTCATCATGTACACCTGAGCACAATGACCTACACACAATATATAAAGCTTCATATGGCCAAGGATTGATAGAGATAGATAAAGGGACTTCAAAGTGGGAGATTGTGCAAGCTGTAATACAGTGTAGCTGAACTATAGGTGCACAGGTTTGATATTATATACCACGACTGAAGGCCTGTATGTACTAATACCCCTTAATTAGAAAATATCCCACAGCCATTAGTGTAGTCTGCAGTTCTATGGTCAGTGAGAGGTAAGATTCTTGAGGTTGTGTAGACTTTGGTGCTTCTGTGTAGACACAATCTGTTCTGCAGTGAAGGTAAAAAGGGGGGGGGTGTGGAGAATTTACATTATTATAGCTAAACAATCTCCCAACCTTGAGAAACTTAATCATGTCTGTGGGTCTTTTCCAGTGCAGAAATTTCATGTTAATTCAATGAGAGTCTGAGCTTTTTCTGAAATCATACACTGATGTCCTCCTTTTTTGTATTATGTGTGTCATCCTGGGAAAAACCTTACCTGATGAAATTTCTACTTTTCTTGCACACATTTATAAACTGAAATAAGTACCTTTTATATATATTTCAACCACTAATAAAGTTCTAACATTTAAAATATTGCCGACTTCCGAAAATTAAAAAGCTGATGACCATGTTTAAAGATTCCAGTCTGACTGCAGACATTTGTTTCTGATTACATGCTTTTGATCAGGCTTTTGTCCATTTTTCTGCTGCAAGTAATTCTACAACAACTTCACTGAGGACTTAATGTTTTCTGTGTAAGGAAGTCACACTTAGCTACAGTACCCAGCTAAAACTGCCTATTGTAATTAACATGTTAAACTGTCTGACACTGATCTGACATTGATCTTTGCAGAAAGATGGCTTAGGTGAGATTTTCTTGGCTAGTCTAACGCCCCCTACCCTTTTTTTGTTGGTGGTGTCTTAAGGGTTTTGCTTTTTGATGAGGCTTCTCCTAGTTACTGTATATAGAATGTTCTTTTCTATAAAATGGCATCTGTACACGTCATCACTTTGGTAGAAGTTAATCTATGTTTTAACATTTTTGTGGCTCATCTGTGTTTCTTTTTGAATCTAGTCCATGTCTTACTGCTGCTAAGTGGTTTGCATCAAGTGGTATGGCCTAGATTGAAAAATTTACCTTGATTCTTCTTTTGAACTCTTCTTCAAATGGTGGATTATGATAAACCTCAGTTTTACCCTGTGGAGGTTATTGGTGATGTCACTGAATAACATTTTCTTGTATTGGCAAAGGGAGGAGTTCTTTCTTTTTTAAGATATTCCCATTTGTTGCATTGGTGATGCCCAATGCTTGTGCATTGTCATTTTCTTCCTCTTTTTTCACCTTCAGGATGGATGGCTTCTCTCCCCCAGACAGCTTTGGTTGTCATGCTGGTTGTTATTAATTGTTTAAACAGTTGATGGATCAGGGCTCACTGGGGCAACATGAAAGACATGTCAGTGACATGTTCCTGTATTTTATAATAAAAAAAATATGGGTGGGTTCAAACAACTAGATGTGAATATTAGTAAATAAATGTTAGAATTCTGATCTGTCATGTTATATTTATCTTTTGCTCTAAAACTCAAATGTCTTCAGTGCATACAGTAGCAGAAACCATACAATTCTCCTTACCGTTCCAGTACTTTCAGAGTGGAATGTAAATTGTTCTGTATTGACAATATTCTTATAAACACAAACTTTTGGTTGTCCCTCTCAGGGAGATGTTTTTAGGAAGCAGTTTGTCTCCCTAATAGAAATACATCCCATTTCTAATGCTTTGAGTCCTTAATTATCAAACGAATCCTTAAGGAACCAGTGAATCTAATGTTAGCAATGTTTCAAAATATAATTAAGTTCAGATTTAGGGATTACATTCATGTGTTATTTACACTGACAATCCACTGTTAGGTTTGGTTGTCGTTAAACATTTTATCTGTGTTTTAAATTGATGTATGGTTGCTCTGATGTTCCCAAACAAATTGTGAGCTAATTGAAATAGTAATTTGTGGGAGCTAAGCATCTACTGGATTAAAAATGGAGTATAGGTTATTACAAAAGTAAACTGTTTAAACAGAGTTTATCTCTTATAATAATATTTGGTGTCTAGCCTCCTCCAAATCATTCACTATTGTGTGGATGTGTCCATATGGAATCAGGGACTGGTGGAGCATACTGAGTGGGATTTGAGTGCCTGTGAGTAGGTGTAGTCACGAGCATATGATCTCTGCAGCTGTTTGATGACTTAACCTGTTGGGCCGTGACTCACTCTCCAAACCTTATGACCGATGACTAAGTGTGTGCAAGTTACATCTTGGGGGATGCTCTGCAATACTGTAGTTAGGATGTGTTCATCCAGGTAAATGTGCATTTGCCCATTTGACAGACATTATATCGAGGATATAGTATAAGTGAGAAATTTAGGGTTACTGGTGTTGCTCAAGGCAGCATGGTGGCTTAGCGGTTAGCACTGTTGCCTTGCACCTCCAGGGTCCAGGTTTGAGTCCCGCCTCGGGTCTGCATGCATGAAATTTGCATGTTCTTGCCATGCTTTGTGGGTTTCCTACAAGTACTCCGGTTTCCTCCCACATTTCATGCAGGTTAGGCTTATTGACATTCCCAAATTGGCCGTATTGGGTGTGTGTAACTGAAAAACCGGGGCCGAGCTGGCAGTCTGACTCCTTAAATGACTGTCACAGAAACAATGTATGTATCTCCAGGGTGGGGAGTATCCATCGCCTGATGTGCCACAGGGATTTAATCTCATAACCTTCCAATCAGTGGATGACAGCCACCATTTCCATAAATGCATAATTAAATGCATTATTTATTTTATACATTTAAAGCTGTCTTGAGGCTTTTGAGTACAAAAAACGGTAAAAGATCTATAGTGCATTCTGAAATGGGAAGTTAGACATGATTTAGGCAATGCGCTGATGAATACACCACATTCTATCCTATCCAGGTTTTACTCTCTTGTTTTAATAAGGTGTGGCAGTGGCAAATTAATGAGGCACTTAGGTAAATTAAAACTGATCAAACCCTATAATGAAGAAAAGCACTAGGTGGGAAGGAGGCTAATTAAGGCTTTAATTATTCACTCTGGACACTCAGTATTTTGGAAGATTACAGTATGCGACTTGTTTCGGGTGGCTGGGGTGGATGTTGGGATGGGATGGGAGGGGGCTGCTTGTTATAAACGCAGCCGGTCTCCTTTAATTTTGCTTCAACAGCGCTTGTCACGGTTCCGCGCATGCGCACTACAGTGGAAGGGAGTTGAGGACCAGCGGAGCCGCGCGCAGAGACTGGGGTTTCTTCGGTTAAAAAAAAAAAAACCCCACAGAGATGCGCGTTATTGACCCGAGATCTCGGAAAGCGAGTCCGGATGTGAGGACGGCGTAACATGCCGTGGAGAGCCGCGGACCCCGAGCTCAGAGCCTTCTCCCGACCTGTGAATCCGTGTCTCTGAAAGGGAAGGTAGCTCCAGGAAGGTGACTAGGGCTCGATCATGGGGAACGAGGCGAGTATGGAGGGTGGCGACGGCGCGCTTGCCGGGGAGCTCACAGGACCGGAGGCGGAGCTCAGCCGCCTGAGCGAGGAGGAGCGGAGGAGGCTCGTCAGCACCATGGCTGAGGCGCAGGCCAGGCGAGTTGTTTATTCCAGCAGAGAGAGAGAGACCTTTTTTTAGGTGTTGAAGGGATGGATGCGCAGCTCTACTACGCGCAAGCGTGCGTGTTTGCGTTTGTGCGCGTATGTGTGTATATGTGTGTGAGAGATTTCTGCGTGGTGGTTTGAACGAGCTTGCTGCATGTTGGCAGCTCACGACAGAGCAAAACACACCCATTTACGATGCATAATCTCAATCAGCTTAATAGAGCAGTGCACCAGGAGTCCATGGTTGGCTTTGATGATCCGTTCATGGCTAATTTACGCCATTAGATCACAACCATCTTGTCTTCAAACAGAAACCAGAGCAAGGAAGGAGTGCCACTGGTTCCTATGGTTCCTACCTAAAGCAACAGCCAAAAGAAATTCACCTTTCAAATAGGCTTTATTTCTTATCAATCATTGGATTCAGCACATAGCAGTAAATAGTTAACAAGGAAGAAAAGAGGGGGGAAATGCAATAATGTAATGCAAAAACCCGTATTTGATGGTAAAATTCCTGACGACTTCCAGTTCTTTATTTTCTCCAGAGGTCCTTGTTATTGTCCTCTCGTATTATTTGTCGATCTGTAAGTGATTGGCCTTCGGCTTCTTCGTTTTGCACACTCCCCCTTCTTTACGGGCTGGCTGGGTGATGTCATAGGCTGCTGTGGAAACCACTGGCTTGGAATAAGGCGCAAAACGAGAACGCGTCCGAATCAAAACCGTCCTAATGCAAAAGCAGAATATTTAAACTGTGCTGCCGCGAAAAAAAGCCAGAAGTGCAATAGGAAGATCGATAGCGAAATGATGCTGTTCTTTAAAATAGTTTTTATTCTAAGGAGGGAAAAGGGGAGGGGATGTACATGTTAAGAACACTATATATAGCACGGCGAGCAGGAATGCCGTGACGCGCCATGACTCTCTCTCTCGCTCGCTCTCTCTCTATATATTTCTCTTACCCTCTCTCTCTCTCTCTCTCTCTCTCTCTCTCTCTCTTGTGAAGGATGTATAGTGTAATGTTACAGCTGAAGGCGGAGGAAATCGAAGGTTATAAGGAAACAGCGAAGATGGAGAGGAGCCTGTGTTGGCTCTAAGCTCGCTCTCCATGGTGCTGAATATCATACACGATGGGTACTCGGAGAACTGGGGGGAAACACATTTGGAGTTCAATTTGTTTTTGTTCAATGCATAGTTTTAAAATATGAGAAATGTTGCTAGAACAGTTAATTAGTTGTATCCACATTGATGTCCTATGTTTTTATTTACAGAAATTTGGTGTCTGTCTTCTTTAAATCAAGAATGTGCCAATACCACTTTTCAATAATTAATACACTCTCAAGAAGGAAATTGACAAATCTATACTTCTGATTCTGATACTTCAGAAGTCTCCACTCTTCTGCAAAGGCCTTCTACTAGATTTTGGAGTTTGGTTGTGGAAATTTGTGCCCTTTCAGAAACAAGTGTATTAGAAAAGCTACTGATGTTGGGGCAAGGATGTCTGGTACTGTATATATTCAGCAGTTGGAGGTGAGGTTGGAGTCAGGGCGGTGTGCAGGACACTTAAGTTCTTCTAATCCAACCTTGGCAAACCGTGTTCTTATAGAGCTCACATTGTATACAAAAGCAGTGTCATGCTGGAAGAGGTTCAGGTTCCTTATTTTCAGTGAAGAAAATACAAGTGAAATAAATATAATTATACCTAAATTTGAAATCAGTCATATTTGGGTATAATTATCTTAATTAGGTATCAAGAAAAACTTTAAAGCTTTTATTTGTTTGGTAATTAATGATACTATATATATATATATATATATATATATACACTTAACCAGATGTATACTAAAAATGCAAAAGGGGAAAAAAATCTTATACTTGAACGCATATACTTGCATTTTTAAGCTGATGGTTTGATGGTGACATGTTTTAAGAAATTTGCAGTGGTGTTTACATGCATTATTTGCCTCGTGTTACCAACACGGCATGCTTACAGAATCAAATATGTCAGTGCATTAAATGAGAAAGTATCTAATCTGTTCCAAGTCCATTATTTTAAGCTAGCATCCATTCTCTGAATTCCTTTGGACGTACAGATTTTTAAGGTGCACACATCGCTGACTTAATATTGTTTGTGCATGAAGTATCTATTTAAAGATTGCTATACGTAATATGATATTTTATTTGCGGATAATGTTTTTGTGCAAGCCTCATGAGTGGTTTTCTGGCAAAGTGAGAAAGCATTAGTATCATACAGTAGACAGTTTCATGCAGTGTATTTTTCAAAGATCAATGTAGATTTAGGTCACACTATAATTCTTGGTGGATTAAATATTTCATATAACTGCATTAAAAGTGCATCTCACTGTACCCAAATAAAATATTGATCAGAATGTAGTATTTATTGATTAGAAGTGACACTTAAGACCATCCAACTGCTGACCATATCAACCAGGCACATGTTTAAGTAGTTTTGTACAATGTCTATGCTAAGGTTTTTATAACAGTGTATGGAGTTATACATTGGGGTGGATAATAAGAAAGGAATGAACCACCAAGTGCTGTGCTGTTAAAGAAAAATTAATCAATGATATAATGTGGAATTACACAGTAGATGTGTTGCTGATTTTTTTTAACAAATTATCACATTAGTAAGATTGTGGAATGTACTTCAATGTTAGTTATTTCCTGTTTCTATGGCAGTGTCACATCTCCATACATGTACCTATGTATTTGTTGTAGAAATGCCAAGACTTGCTGTATGCTCGAACAACTGCTTAAAAGGACGATAGATTCTGTATGTGTTCATGAGAGTATTGGGCCTCTAAAGTAGGTCAAATATAAGTAATTGCCAGATGATGATTTAACCTGTTGTTTGTTTGGGTTGTCAATATCGAATATTTTCACCAAGCAACGCTTGTATATTCAGCAGCTGTCCCTTTGCTTTGTCATGCAGTGTCTCAGTTCATATTTTGGTCTGGCATCAGTAATCAGCAAGTCTGGATCACAATAGACTATCCACAATAGACCAAAAGTTGTTTTAAAGATTTTAGCTATGTTGTTTAATCTGTGGCATAAAATACCAATCTCAGTTCTTACTAATGTAGATGAATTATTTGTTTACAGGTCTTCAGAGCACCAGACATCTGGAGGAAGAGGTGCTGGGGGCCTCAGTAAGAGTCGAACGGTAGACGCATTCGGAGAGGGTCCACCTCCCAAGCCGAAGCCAGGCCGCAGTCCTTCCTCCCTCAGCCTTCTTGAGTCCCGTTTTCGGCAAGAGCCCAAAGACCCTGAGCAGCCTCGCACCGGCATGTTTTCCTCCTCCTTTCTGAGTGGGGTTTCTTCTGCAGTCTCATCTGCCAGCATTCCCAAATTCAGCCTTTTTGGTGATGATGATGAAGATGCATCCAAACAGGGACAAAAAACCCCTGGCCCACAGCAGAGTTCGACCAAAGGACAAGCACCACCAGGGCAGAGACAAGCAGCTGCACCACAGGGACCTGGAGGAAAGTCTGCTGGGCCTGGGCCTGGGCCTGGTCCTGGACCTGGGCCTCAACAGCAAGGATCTAAATCTAAAGATGCTGTGCCTCAGCAGCAAGGTCCTGCTAAAACAGATACAGGAGGATCAGGCAAAGCTAGTGGGCCACAGCAAAGCCCAGCCAAGGCTTCACCTCAGCCTGGTGGGACTGCAAAGCCTGGTGGACTGCTGTGTCCTCTGTGTAAAACCACTGAGCTGAACTTACAGGCCAAAGACCAGCCACCCAACTACAGCACCTGCACACAATGCAAACAACAGGTGTGCAGTCTGTGTGGATTTAGTCCTCCTGATTCAGCGGTAAGATTTCACCATACCACTTATATAACCCTTAATGAATACCTACACTGAGGCACCAAGGTGGAAATAATTAACAGTATAGTACGCAGCAGAGATAATAGGATAATGTCTCTTTTAAAGTGTCTTGAATAAGAATGTGTTCATTGAGACTTTTAATCCAATTTAAAAAAACTTACAAGTTTTCTAAATTTTGAATAACACTATGTTCTATAGTAATGATTTATCTTGGATTTTATTGTTTCACAGTTTGTTCCTCCTGTTATTGATCATTAGCTCAGAGTTACTAAGAAAAGAAAATAGAAAACATCCTTATAGGATGGCAACTTAGAAAATTACTCTAAAGCATTTATCTTCCAAGAAATATTTTTATTTATGATGGTAGCAATCAATTATGTATCAAATAATCAATTATAGAGCCATTCTTTAAAATTTTTATTTTAAATATAAATATATATTCCATATATTTCTGGAATATGCCTGTACCATAAAGGGGAAAAAATACTGTGATAACTTGGTTATTCAGTACATTCAAGTCATCGACTGACTTCATTTTATTGCCACAATTTAAATTTTTAAACAAAATTTAAATAAAATTTTCATTTTATTGCCTAAAGTTGCAGAGTCTAGACCTGACCAACTGTAGCAACTCCAGATCATAGCACTTCCTCCAGAGGCTTGTACAGTGGCCTATGCATGATGATTGCTTCATGCGCTTTCCTTCTTCTCCTGTCCCATCAGCCCATCACTCTGGCATAAGGTCAATCTGGATCCATCAGACCACATGACCTTTGTCCATTGCTCCAGAGTCCAATCTTTACTGTATGCTCCCTACTGAATCCAAGCCTTTTTTTGTTTAATTAACCTTACTAACATATTGGTTTTCTTATATCCACACACCTGTTTAGTCCCAATCCTGTGAGTTCTCATCGCATTGTGCATGCTTTAACTTTTACTATTAAAATAGCTTTCTATTTCTACTCTCTATTTTTTATGATGCAACTTCACCAAGTTTGTAACTGAACTCTATTCATGTTTTTTTTTTTCGGACCACATTTCTTTCACAAAGGTGATGGTTCAGCACTATTCTTCCAGGTTTTACTACTGTGTACTAAGGAGTAATCTAAATCTCCTTATTTGTTTTGTTTGTTTGTTTTTTTGCTTAAATGGCAATAATTTGATCCTTTTGAAATGGCACATTTTGGTCAGGGAGTGTACTTTACCATTGAAAGAATGAAAGATAGGTTTATTGTTAGTAACAATAGTAACTGTTAGTAACACTTTATATAAACCATTATGAAACCACCATAATTAGGCTTGGTGTAAATCTGAAATTTATCATCAGAACATTGGGTGCAAACCAACACCCAGTGTTCCAATGTTAAATTCCAGATTTACTCCAAACCTAATTAGAATAAAATTAATGACTAAATGATTTGTATGAATTATTATTATTAGCGGTAGTAGTAGTAGTACGGTGGCATAGTGGCTTAGCGGTTGGCCTTGTCGTATTACACTGCCAGGGTTAGGGGGTCGCCTTTGGTCTTTGTACATGGAGTTTGCATTTCCTCCCTGTGCTTGGTGGGGTGTAGGTTGATTGGTGTTTCCAAACTGCATCTAGTGTATGATTGAGTGTGTGAGTATGCTTGTGCCATGCCATGGGTTGGCAACCTGCCTTGTGCTGTAAGCTTCCTTGGATAAGCTCCAGGCCCCCTCTGACCCTGCGCAAGATAATCAGTATAGATAATGGCTAGATGTATTGTTAATATTATTATTAGTAGTAGTAGTAGTAGTAGTAGTAGTATTATCAATTAACAACTATATTGTTATTATTAGTAGTAGTAGCAACATAGATAGGTGCGCAATTTTTTATAAAGAATTACTATAGAACATAATAACCTAATGTTAAATAATACATTAATAATAATTGTAGGTACCAATGATTTTGTTTGCACTAACAGAAGCTCTATTATAATCTGAGCTGCAGCTTATAATGCAACATAACATGCACCACTCCAATGTCTATTAGGCTATATAACACATAATAAAACACTGCATAAGTTTGTTTTTGTGTTTAACTGCTGTAAAAAAGTTTAAGCCACTTTTAAATGCGAATGAAATTTCATCTAAGAAACCAATCATATATGCCATGATGCCACATGACATACAGTGCAGATCCTATTCCAGACCCTGTGTATTAGAATATTAGTATGCACAATGGTCTATTAAACATAACACGTTGCATAACCTGACATTTTGAATCCATACAATCATAATCTTGATCATGTTAATACATTTATACTGTTATATTGCACCTCGTCTAGAATGACATTCTATTAGTTCTATGAATATCTGACCCCTAGACTTATGAGCTCCAGTCTCCTGATTGGAAATGCAATCTTTTGTGCATTATATTTTAATGAGGGGAAATTTAAACAAGCCTTGTTCATAAATTGTCTCATGGCTGTAGTGTATGTGTTCAGTTCCAGTGTGTTTTCAGTTTCCCTGATCTGTCACTGTTTTTTTTTTTTTGTTTCTTTTGCTTTTCAGGGTAAAGAGTGGTTATGTCTAAACTGCCAAATGCAACGGGCAATCGGGGGCATGGAACCTCCTGGTCCTCCAATGATGAAACAGCCTCCCAAGCAGGGCTCGGCCCCTCCATCCCCACAGAGGAAGGAACCACCTGCTGGATTGCCCTCAAAGGATGAACCCAGGAAGAAGCCTCCAATGCTGACCAAGCAGCAAACCATGTCTGATACAGGAAAAGGAAGCACTCCTCCAACAACTCCAAAACACAAGTCCCCTGGTACAGGGGCACAACAGAACCCCCCTAAAGGGGTGGAGGAAGCTCAATCAGGACAAAAATGTGGACAGCAGCCACCTTCACTTCAGAAACCTGAACATGGTGGAATGGGTAGTCCTCAACCCTCCCCTGCAAAAACCACCCAGAAGCAGGATGGAAGTGGCTTTTTTGGAGGCTTTGGTCTTGGAGGATTGACCGACATGACAAAACCCCCTGCAGAGTCAGTTACAGGGAAATTGTTCAGTGGTTTTGGCAGCTCATCCAAACCACAAGATGGCACTGCAGCACCTACGGGTGACTCAATTACTGGGAAGCTTTTCAGCGGGTTTAGTGGCCTGACAGAAACACCCAAGCCACCAGTAT
The DNA here is from genome assembly GCA_003987875.1 of Clarias batrachus. Taxonomy (NCBI): domain Eukaryota; kingdom Metazoa; phylum Chordata; class Actinopteri; order Siluriformes; family Clariidae; genus Clarias; species Clarias batrachus. The sequence continues at coordinate 306,942 of QMIH01000314.1, forward strand.
CCACTTCTCAGGCGACTGATGGAGTGTCTGGAAAGATGTTTGGATTTGGTTCTTCAATCCTTAGCTCAGCCACCAACCTCATCACTGGGGAAGAACCAAAGTCTCCTCCAGGGTCATTGCCTGATTCCCCCATCGACTCTGGAGTAAAATCGTCCCCTGGCTCACCTCCAGATTCTGAATCTACCCCAGACACCCCACCAGTCTATTCCAAAGATGCTGCTTCTCCCAAGCCTGGGTCCACTGATGGGAAGGCCAGAGCAGATAAACCCACCTCAGAGACTACCAGAACAAGAGATCCTCAGACTACATCCAACTGTCCACTCTGTAAAGTAGAACTGAACATGGGAACAGGAGATGTGTCCAATTACAGCATCTGTACAGGGTGCCAGAAAACTGTGTGCAACCTTTGTGGTTTTAACCCCATGCCACATCTCTCTGAGGTAAGCGGTATATTCTTCATTAAAATACTGTTTCACTTGGAAATTCCATACAGCTTGCAAACATCAAATTGTATGAAAAATTTGACTAACATTGGTGTATTTTCTTACACGAGTGCAACAGCTGTTTGGTAACATGTCTCATGAGGTCATAAGACTACCAACTAGACAGACTTTCAGACCATTTATTTTGCCAACGACTGATAAAAAATAGAGAAATAAGTACTCTTTTAAACGAGTGGTTCCTCTGAGGTTCTTTGCATAGTTATTGGTTCTTTGTATTCTAAAGAGGTTTTGCTTGGAAACACTTGACAGAGCAACACAAAGTTGAAGAGTCTTTAACAGCTTGCCCGGAGGGACAAATTAAAGAAACCTTATGGGGATGGATGGAAATGTTTTGTAAGAGTATAGATGTCGAACAGATGGTAGTCAACTACACTGCACCAACAGCACCAATGCATAGGCTGAGCCCTGTTACATAAGCAGTGCCCTTAGAATACTCATGAGTACCAACATTTTGTTTCCATCCTTTTCATATCCTCTTATAAAAGGATGGCACATGAAGGCACTTTGGCCGGTGTTTATTGTGCTAGTGTGTTCCGGGATTTTTAGAATCCTGTTGCTCAGACTTGTAATCCTGCTAAACTATTTCAGGTGTGCTAATCAGATTAGTGTTGCGCATGACCATCCTGCAATACCTCACATGGCCAGTATTACTTGATTTCTTGTGACTGCTTGTGTGTGTAGCTGAGGGCCAAGGAGGAAAGATCTTACTGTGTGTGATCTTTTTGACATCATTTGACTTTACACACAATGTAGTTGAAGGTCTGTGGTGAGAGTGAAGCTAAATGTCAATTTAAGTACACTTCCATTTTGAAGATTGAAACGTTCCCTAACAAGATCGCTGGCTTTTAGTTTCGGCACGTACTCTTGTTATAGCATTGCTAATTATAGGAACATACTGGTCATCGTGTTAGAAATATCATCTCTGCCCCTCACTGAGGGCTTGTCTGAACTGATTGTGTATGTGAATTTGGTCGTGATGTGCTTTGCCTGAAGCAAAGCAGCTTGATGAATTGGATAATTGGCAATGGTGTGGACCGGGCACTCAGCATATTGTCCTAGAGTTGTCAAATCATGTTCCTGAAAATTGTTGGAATATTGTGAGTGCATACAAGCCATAAACATACATTTTCCCTATTTTGGTATATTAAAATGTAGGTTTTGTGAGAGCGGAACACTTCTTAATCTTTCCATAATTATTTTATATGGAGATGACAAGATTTACCTTTTCCTTGTGTCTCTTTCTCCTTACTCTGTCAACCCAGAGGAACTTTTTTTTCTCTTAATAGGACTGCGATGCTTCATAAAGCCTTTTCTCCTGTTCATCCTCTCTGTTGATGTATCTGATTACAGAATAAGCACATTCTATGAAATGCTTTTAATCTGAGATAACATCCTATTTATACTAATATCTCACCGTTTTAACTGCTTGTCTACTTCTAGCTTTGGGCTTAACATTTTGAGATGCTCCCTCAGCTGAACTGGCTGTGTACTCATGGAGGGCTGAGCAGCCTAATGGCCCATTCAGACTTGTTTTAGTGCCTCGCCCCCTTGATGGAGGGAACGTGTGCCAAATGCATGCCTTCACTGCTGCTGCTCCTCCATGGCGACAGTGCATAGCAACACTGCCATGTCCCCCATAGTAGTCAGTTATGAAACGCTGTTCAGACAGCCGTTGCATAACAGGAGAGCATATTAGAACTGAGTGCTATTCAGTTCCAGATAAACAGTAATTGTTTTTTTTACAGCTACTGTACTTTACATTAAATTATATACCTGCTTACTTATTCTAAACTCACACTATCCACATCGAATGCATTTTACAGCTGAGCTAAAGGCTCACAGTCTTGCTCAATGATCCAACAAGTTGGCAATTGTTTGTGATGGGATTTGAATATGCAACCTTCTGGTTCATATCACAAAGCTTTAATCACTAACTCACACCAACTTACTCAATTAGCAAAGTTTTTTTTTTCTTTTTCAACCAGTAAATTCTTACAAACTAGTGGTCAGTAAACAAATCAAGTGTCATTGCTTCCATGCATTGGAGGGTTGGTGATTTCACAGCAGTCCCACATAGAGCTGGATCAAGACTTAGATCCCTCTCCTAGGGTGTATTAGCCATCTGCTCCTGGCTTTGAATCAGGATCAGGCCACCTGATGTGTTGCATCTCTCCTATTTTCTTGTTTCTCATGCTTTATTTCTCAAGAATCATTTCACTTCTACATGACCTATGCAGCTAATAACAATTTTCAAACTTATTAATTGTGTTTTTACTTTATACAGGCAACGTATAATGGCTGACCCTGTGCTCTGACCAGTTTTTTCCACACATAAAGTATACTTGGGCGGGCCACCCAAGTATATTGATGGCTGCCCAAGTATATTTGCGCACCCTTTTTAGAAATCTGTCCATCTGCTATCTTCGATCGATTAATTAGTAGCAGACAGTTTGTTCTCGTGCTAGCAGAATAAACAGGTACAGGAGCGGTGGCTGTGTACTGAGAGGCAGTAAATGCAGCCGATGCCAGCTGCCTTTAAAAGTAGAAGAATGGAGGACTGACAGTCACACATGCTCTACAGAGAAACACAGTTTCACACTTATTAACCTCTTTAAAAAATAAAAAAAAAACAGGAGGCTTAACCCTTAAAACTCAAGCAGCAACAAAGCACTGGACCAATTGTAAAAAACAACCTCTTATACAGAAGTCCTGCCGGTGTGTGTTAACAGGGAGGCTTCAGACATCACACTGTGCATTTGGGTTTTCTGATATGGCATGACGAACCAAAATAATCTCTAACTTTATTTTAATTAAATTTTTTGTGGAATATAGCAATGACTTTACAAACATTTCGAAACTAAAAATGCATGTGTTATTATTATTATTATTATTATTATTATTGTTGTTGTTGTTGTTGTTAGGTCACAGAAACAACCAAAAAGCACCCATAAAATGTAAAAATCTTATGACTCATGATATTTCTTTGCCTGTGTTACCCTTTTTTTAATGGAGGAACAGACAGAGTCAACCAAGAAATGTATGCAAACTTGTATAAATATTTTATAAATGTTTTGTTTTTTGGAGGGAGAGAGAAATAGGGAGGATCTATTTGATATTATGAGAATAATATGATGATTATGAATATAATATTAATATATTATGCATCATACTGTTTTTATTTTCTTGAAGTGTGTATACCTTTTTTGTTTGACTCTAAATATAAAATGCTGGTCAGTTGTGAGGGCTACAACCGCATGTAAATTTCAGACTGAACTTAATAACAACTTAATGAATTTAATAAAAAGTACTAGCTAGCTAACATTTGATACCTAGCTAGCTAAAACATTCAGTGGTAGTTTAAACAGCTACCACATGCAGATAGTATATACAGGTGCCTAAATACAAGTTAAAACACAAACTATAACCACATTTCTGGCATCAGTGAGCTGGTCTATCGTTACTAGCTTCACTTATTGACTGTAGTCAAGGACAACAACTAAGCAATAGAGTTCTACAACATAGCAGAAAAACATGCTAGCTTGCTAGTCACTTGATAAAACATTTTTGCTTTTTCAAATGTAGGGCCTAAATATAAACGTTAGAGAAAGTAATTACTCTGAAAACAGTTCTTTTCTTTTCTTTTTTTTTTTGCGTACAGTAGCTTTCTCTATCTCCTCAGCTATTCGTTTCAGCCACTAGATGTTTCTCCTATGTTTGTGTCTTTCTCTGTTGTGATGCTTCCATCTTCTATGGTTCCACCCACATTCCCATCCACTGTGACCCATCCGCCTCCTGCTCAGGGCAGCTTGCTTCTCTATGGGCACTCTTGCATATGGAGTGTTTAGTCAGTCTGAATCAAATGCTGGTACAGTTACACATTCTGTGTGGTTTGTCAGAAGCAGGTGTGAACTAAAACAACCAGTCTGAGAGAGAATCGAGGTTCTGAATCAGCCCAATTAAAGGAAGTGAGTCAAACAGGCTGTGGGTTGGACGCAGGCATTTTTCCACATGCTGGCTAGACTGATGTGTGACACAAGACAAGACATAGATTGAGACTGTTGCTTTTTTAATATCTCTGCTATTAAAGTAAATGTAAAAAAAAAAAAAAAAGAATCAACAAAGTAATGGTGTCTATTTTACAGTTTGCATGCATCTTATTTGCAGCACTTTCTATATTTTGTATAGGTCAAGGTTTTTTTTTTTTCGCTTTTTTTTTTTTATGTGTGTGTGTGTGTTCCTACACTATGAATGTTAGCATGCACAATTACAAAAAGAAAAGGGAGCCACTTTCAGTTTCGTTTTTAAAGCAGTCAGTGCCAAGCCAAGAGGAATCATAAATTAAGGTTAAGTGAGGTTTAATGTCTATTTATTTCATATTTAACATGTCTTCTCTAAATGTTTTGATTGTTGTATATGGACAAAAATATTATAGAGTTGAGAATTAATAATGGTTATATTTTTGGTGGCTTGAACTGCCTTTATCTGCATTTACATTATTTCCTAATGCGTTTTGTAATACAATCTTCCGCCTGAGACAGATTAAATTTGTATGCTGCGGTACCACTGTATATATACAGTATTAGATCAAATATGCACATTAAATCAAAATATTGCGACATATAAAATTTTCATTACAGTGCTTTGTAAGCCACAGTCTGCATCAACAAATGTTAATGTCTCCATGTCACTAATTGAATAAGAGTACTTCATAATTATTTATTTATTTATTTATTTATTTTCCTCCGATTTTTCTCCCTAATTTAGTCGTGTCCAATTCCTCCCGTCACTAGGGGGCTCCCACATTAAGGCTACTACTACCACTCAGCCGGGAGGGCTGAAGACTATCGCGTATTTCCTCCGAACCACGTGACGCCAGCCGACCGCATCTTTTCGAACTGCTCGCTCGCGCACCGTTGGGGGCGGAGTAACGCACTCGGAGGACAGCGCTATCCGCTCCCTTCGTTGCGCGAGCTCACAGACGCCCCTGACTGGCTCAAGAGCCGTGATTAATGTGGGAGCACTAAATACCTCTCACCCCTCCCCTCTGAGAGAGCTCGGCCAATCAGCTCTCTCTAGACCTCCGGCTGCGAGAGGTTAATAATTCAATTTAATTATGTGAAACGGGAACAGATGTTTTATTGTGACAAAAATAAAAGGTCAAATTTTTTAATTGGTTTGTTGTGTAACAACCTCACTTCCCCTCTCGTCTGTTCCAACCATCATTCAGCATCATCAGTATAGTAATCATGGGTCTGATCATCTGTCACCGTCTGCACCTGTTTCTCACTGCTTCATGCCTTAAGTTAGATTATTTTGTGTTTGAATGATTCATACGTAGGTCACTGTGTGGCTTAACAAACAAAACTCATTCCTCTGAAACTGGTCAGGTCCAGGGACTGGACTTAAAATGAGATCCCTAAAGAACTATTCCTCAAGACGACATTAAAAATACGAAAAAGTCTGACTCTTTGGAAGGAAAATGAGGGGTGGCTCAGCACTTTTGCACCATACAATATATTTTAAAAAATGTCTTGCATCTAGAATAACTTATGGAATGGTTCTTATGGAAAACTTTTTAAAAAATCAACAAGCCAGAATAAACAATTCTACAACATTTTGATATAAAGACCACATTTTAATATCGTAGCATCATATAATCCCATCCTACCACAATGTTCTTTGAGAAAGTAGAAGCACCTGCTCAAACAGAGAGACATCTGTTTGTGCAAATATTCATTAAGGACAATTGTACTGAAATCGTAGATCCTAGACTGAAAGGAACACATCAGGAGGCATAATAATAAATGCGACAACTGTGGATATTCCACATTTCCCTGTCTCCCTGATTCTGTGCTTGAGTGCCGAGCTGTTCGGGAGCTGTCCTGTCTGTCTGAATGTGTGAGCTTCGTTCCCATGGCTACAGTCAAGTTCCTCCTTCTGTCTCTTTGGCAACTTTATGTAATGTGTACACACATTTGTGGACATCGCTTTGTGTAACTGTCCAGTCACCATATCTATTGCCGTGGCTATCTGCCCATCTGTCTGGTAAACAAATTATGCTTGTTCAGTCTGTCTGTCTCCGGTTTTAGTCCCATTGCTTTCGCTCTATCTAAATCTGCATTTCCACTGGTACCTTTGTGCACGTTCAGTGCAGCTAGTGTGTTCAGATTGCGCAATACATTCATAGTGTGTACTGCTACATTAGTCATGTGTGGATGGTCTAAATTTATCAAAATGGCCAAGACGTTAAGCAAAAATGTCATCAGTGTTGACAAGTTCATGGTTCTCTCACAGACCTGACCTACTTTTGAACTCCATCTCATGCTCTTATATATGAAAACGTAATAAAATCTGCTTTCAAGTCATTCGTTGTGGTATAAATAGATCCTTTTCCAAACTGACCCCATTATCACAAATACACACTTTTTCTCTACGAAAAAACCTCTTAAATTTTTCATCAAAATGTCTCTTCTCAGTGCTGCCTTCTTGAGCCCATTCTGTGAATGTTCCTTCCTAAAAGTGTTATGTCAGTGATTTGTTCTATGCAATCTTAGACCTATTATACAAGACAATATAGAAGCTACTATAAATACTGCTTTTAAAATACTTTTTTATACTTGTTTCTTTTAAATTACCACAGTATATTTGGTGATGCTAATCTTTTTTTTTTAGTGGTACATAGGCAGAATTTGAGGTCTGGTTTTATTGACCACTGGGCCACTTTTATCAAGAGAGCTTCTGTTATGGAAACTTAACAACAGCTTCTGACCAATCAGAACAGAGAGTTTAGATGCAAGTTTTTTTTTTTTAGTACACAATAATATGTTTAAAAAGCAACTCGGGTCTGTATCAATTCTTAATAACTTACTGTTTTATTGTATCTGCCATTCTTCAGGTGTGTGTATAGTACATGTGTCTGTGAATGAATGACCACGGGGCATTCTGGGAGTTCGGATGTCTTTGTGTCACTGGGCTTTTATTATGTGTAAATATAATGTGTCAGTGAGACCATGTGTTTCAGTTATGCTCGAGAGCCACTCTGAGGCCTGACACACTCCTGCCCACCATGTGTCATCCATTGTTTGATGTTTTGAAAGCAGCCATATTTTTAGGTGTTTGTGATTACCCATGAGCAAGAGAGAGGGAGAGAGAGTCTATCCCAATTTTTTGTTATGCTGCATCTTGACCAGTGTTGCGAAAAACCGCGTAGGTGAGATAGGGGTATTAGTAGTTAACAGATTATGGGCCAAACTTCGCTGAGTGATGATGCATGATGAAGCACAAAGGAGTTTTCATTTTCTGCAATGGAAAAGTACTCAAACTAGTTACTCTAAAAAGTAACGTCCCCCAACACTGATCTTGACTTACAGTGATGATAAATTCTCTTCATAACCCTTTTTATATTTCTCTGGTTTAAAGGGATAGTTCTGCATTTTAAGGTCTGCCTTAAATCAAAATTGAGAACCATATGTCTAGTTCGACAGAAAGAAAAGAGTTAAATTTGTACTAAATACTCTAAAATTTGGAGGCACGGTGGCTTAGTGATTAGCACTGTCGCCTTGCTCCTCCAGGTTCCAGGTTCGATTCCCGCCTCAGGTCTCTGTCCATGGAGTTTATATGTTCTCACCGTGCTTCTTTGGTTTCCATGCAGATTAGGCTGTTTGCCCGGAGTGTGTGAATATGTGTATGTGTACCCTGTCCACATATAAGTCTCCTGGGATAAAACGGTATAGACAATGAGTGAGACGATGACCCTATAACTTTGATAGATAACAAGCTTGGAACCTTCATATGAGTCTCAGCTGAACTTTACAATGCATTTGTGCACGGAACGAGTTGTACTCGCGTTCCAGATGACAAGGTTCACGGTCGGTGTGCAAATGAGGAAAATTTGTAACAACCAAGAGCTGTCGTAATGCACTTATACTGTATGAACCTCAATCTTTTTAATTGTATGATTCTGTGAATCCAGGCAAATTGAAGACCCATAGCATTATTGGCTTAAATCTACTAAATCTCTTCTTGTAGAGCGTTGTCAGTGATTCATCCAGTCAAGCATCAAGTGCCCCCCTCAACACACACACACACACTCCCACCAGGAAATCAGTGCGGTGCCAAACATATTCTAACAGGAAGTTGCTGCCTCACTGAGACCTACTGCAGTTTGATAATAAGGAGAGGAAGACAGGAGGGGGAACGGATGTGACAAGTGAAGAGAAAAGTGCGGGGGACTGAAGAAATATAAAAGATGGACTTGAAGATGGAAGGGTTGGCAAAAATAAGCTCTTGACACTGAAGCTGTCATGCACAAAACCTATTTATTTATTTATTTTATTTATTTATTAGAGCAATCGTTTCCACACAGTTATTTCAAAATCATGAATCCAGCCACAACCATATTTTACCATCAATTCTTTTTTCCTTCCATTTGCTTTGATTTTATTTCCCTTTGATATGTTTCCCTTGCAGATGTACTTATTGTATGAAGTCAATACTTTCAGTTTCAGATTTTATGATAGCTGCACTTAATAACGGTATACTGGTTTGAGAGGTTTAGATTGAACACTTCGTGTTTTTATATAAACCTTATACCAATGCACTGTTGAAACCTCGAATTTGATTGATCAGAATTTGTTGATTTATTCTCTGCAACAGCTTGTATGTCTACGTCAATCCTCTATGGGACTAATAAGGATGTGCAGTTGTTGATATGGTGAAATATTCTCTGAAGAGACATTAATTTAGCATTTTTTCAGGAATTATAAATAAATGAATTTTTTTAATTGAAATTTGTTATTTTCAGCAACAACATTGCTATAAGAGAATATAATATGACCCTTGAAACATGGTGTTTTAGGAAAATCACACCATTGATTGTTTTTCTGTAACAGCACACTATATATCACTTCTATACCTGTGTTTTATGTCTTATTGTACAACAGTAGTTTCAATTGAGTAATCTGACTGAATGATGGCCATTCCACAAGTGGCGATAATAGACGGTAACAGCACTGGGACGTTTCACTGTATGTATCACTCCACGTCCCAGGTGGTCTAACAGACATTAAGTACACTTACTGACGGTCGCCAGCATGGGTGAAAGTAGGTTGGTACAGTCCACAGTACTGAGGAGAGAGCAGCTGCTGCCAAAATCCACATTCAAACCCAGTCATGAAATCACTTTCAGGAAGAAAACACATCTGGACTCTTTGCATCATTATTAATTGTTTCTACGTTGTCCTGAATTGCCAGTGTTCTTTTATTCACGGCTACAAAGTTAACTAGCGCCTAACACAAAGAATCACAAGTCGTTCTCTAACCCCTGATCAAGGCAACTACTTTGTGTGTGGAACAGGAGATTGTTAGCGGAATAAGTGAAACTACTGTATAACATAAATATTGTACGTTTCTTAGGACTGTCCCCCACCTGCGTAGTTTATTTTTTGATATTCGGCACCCCCTATACTGTGATACTGCTTAATTAATGTAATTGTGTAACATATTGTGTTAACTTCTATAATTTTTCTCCAGTACTTTATTTTAAAAGCTTAATGCAGGACATGAAATGAGAACAAAGCTCATTTTACACAAGCTGCAACAGAGCCGAACTGCCCTCTCGCACCTGTTCATCATTTCACCTGTTCACACGCCTCAGCCACCTGGGGGAAGAAACCTGACACAATGCCTTTAATATCTCTCTCTTTCTCTCTCTCTCTCTCTCTCTCTCTCTCTCTCTCTCTGTGTGTGTGTGTGTGTGTGTGTGTGTGTGTGTGTGTGTGTGTGTGTGTGTGTGTGTGTGTGTGTGTGTGTTGAGTTTGCAGGTTAGCTGTGACACAGTGGGTATCTTGCTAGTTTGTGATACATAACCATGCAAGAGAAGGAGTTTTTTATTTACAGTATTATACACTTTGGGGCATGGTGGTATTGGAAAATTATCAGCGATCACCCTGACAGCAGACTGATGTGAAGTGAAGTTACAGTTAAACACTAAAGTTGTTAATTTCTACATTAGCATGTCCCAAATTGTGTGCTTCATTAATTTGATCAGTTTATACTGTAGTTATGTTTAATGTTGTGGAGCATCTGTGAAAGAAGTTAGTCCATGTCATCACTCATGTTATTGCAGCATCAGCCTCATTTTCTCTCTTTTGAGTGGATTAGCCAAAAAATAATAATACAGAACAATCCAAAAAATGATTAACTTTCAGGTTTCCGCATTACCACTGATATAAAGAGTTGGCACTAGAGCTATCAATAAGAATTTGTAGATGTGAAGCAGTTTGCACACAGGTCCTTGTATGCTGTATGTTGTTACTATAAAAGCAAAAATGCATATTATATCACATGCTTTCATAAAATCCTTACAGAAAACAGAGCTTGTGATCCATAGTGAAAGCATTGGTGAGGAGAAACCAGCCACAGTGCCAGAGCAGAGGGTAAATTTAGCTCCTATTCCCACATTAACTGCCAGACTTCACACGTGCGCGCACACACACACACACACACACACACATTCCCATTTCGTCTTTAGACAGGAAGCTCTCCCTGGGAGTGAACACATCCGCCCTCTCCACCCCTGTCGAACAACTAAGAATACCACCTAAGAAACTAAACACACACATTTCTTGTGCTGATGTTGTGTTCAGGAATCACCTTTGTTTCATGATATGAACAGTTTGCTCCTTGTGCTCCTCTTGAGATAACATTGATGCCACCCTGAATTCAGTCCTTCTGATATTTCTGCTCAATAGCTTCGGATGTTATTTTCTATCCATTTAATTCCAAATTGACTGTCGGGTCCAGCTCAGAGAGCAAAATGCACTAACTGAAAATGAAAAATCCCCTGAGAGGTTTGCTTTGAATGGCTGACTTCCTGAACGATTACATTTAAAGTGCTTTTTTTATTTATTTCTTGCTTACATTTTCCGAGATTTCTCATATATCGTGTGCACCTAGTGCTTAATGTGGGAAACGAAACATCTACAGCATTCCTCCTGTAAATGAAGACACGTTTGACCTTAGTCTGCGATAGAGCGGTTAGGACGTAAATGCAATGTAAATGATGTCGATATTGATGCTTTCTCAGTGTATCTCTTAATAAGGTAATTTAAGGGACTCACCGAATATATTAGTCAATAATCTGCTTCATATTCCTTAGACAAGTTGTGTAAGGTAAAACGTAAGTCAGCAAAATTTCTTTCATTTTAAAAAGTAGTTTGTGTCTGGGCATCTGAAATAAGTTTTGTTCATTTTGTTTAAATTTTGAAGCACTTGTAGCATGAAAGAAAGAATATTTAATAATGTATTGTAACAGGTTCAGTCTTTTTGCACGGGTGGCACCGCAGACACATGGACACGAGGCGAGGTTTTAGGGGAGAAAGGGTCATTTTATTTAGGGAAAATTGGGAAGGAAAAGAGTTTAAGGAGGGAGAACGGAACAAAAGGGTGGGAAAGGTGAAGATGTGCTCATGCAGGTCTAGTGGCAGCGCCCAGCTGGTCGGGCACACGGCTGGCAAACGATGGCTGGGGGCAGAGTGGCAGACTGGACCACGCGGAGGAAGTGCTCCTGCATGCTCTCGAAGATGTCCCCTCTCGCAGACGTTTGTCAAGCCCGGGCCCTCCCCCAGGAGGGAGTCCCTTTTTGACATCCGCGGCTTTCCCAGCTGGGATCAGGGTCCTTAACGCGATCCACCTAGTGGCCTTTTCCTCTTGCTCAAGCAGTTCTTTTCCTCATCGCGGAGTTCAAATTGCGGCATTCCGGTCTCGCCTCTGGGAGCACATAGGACCGCATCCTCCATGTGCTCCAGTCTGACATTCGGGCCCCTGCCACTTTTCGCCAGCCGTGTGCCCGCATGCCAACTGGGCACTACCACCGGACCTGCATGTGCACACCTTCATTCCTTTAGTCCACGTTCTTTCCATCCTCCCTTCGTAAACCTTTTTCCTTCCCCATTTTCAGTTGAATAAAATTACCCTTTCTCCTCTAATATGTGTCTGTGTGTCTTTGGTGCCACCCGTGCAAAAAGATCGAACAATACATTATTAAATATACTTTCATGCGATTCTGAATAACTACAAGTGCTTCGGAATTTAACCAAAATGTACAAAACTTATTTCAGATATCCTGATACAAACTACTCTTTAAAATGACACCAGTTTTAGAAGTCACGCTAACAGGGTATATGAGTAGCAAATCGTTTGAAAAACACACTTCATTTTTTAAAAATGGTTTTGATCTAAAATCATATGGGGGCATTCCAGTCAAACCAGGATTTGTGATGAAATTTCTCATGAATGATGGAGTAAAACCAATTTGACATTTACAGAAGACTTTGCGCACAGTAAGGTGATGAGACTTAAGTAAGGCATTTGAAAGGTGCAGGCGTTTTAAAGAATGCTGTACTGTACGTCTGTGAATGACGATCCTGGCTTACGTGACTCAAAACCCCGGCCAGCGAGTGAAGCGCTCTCAGGAAAAAATGGTCGTTCTGTTTTTTCAGAACAATGCACAACCTCAAAAGGCTAACCGCACATTACAGGAACATGGCTGGGAGTTATTGCCACATTCCCTGTACATTCCTGACCTCACTCCAAGTTGTTTCTACATGTATATTGGACCATTAAAGGCGTTCCTGGGAGGCCAGCATTTCAGATGTAAAGCATGCAGTCAGATCATGACTTTGGTCTACTGAGAAAACTTTCTACCTTAAGTACCTTTAAGCACTAGTGAAACACTGGGATAAGTGCATTAGTGTAGCAGGGGATTATTTAAAGAAATATAGGTGGTAGTTCCTCTTATAACTGTGCTCTGTCATTACACACAATAGAAAGTCCTGGTTTGACTTGAACACCCTTGTATGTTCTATTTTTTTGTAAGTTACGACAATAGGCTTCACAAGCCAGCCTCCTCCCATTGTCAAAGCTTAAACTACTGAAGAAAACGCCAGAAATGATTGACAAGCAAATCAAAGCAATGACATGTCCTGTGAAAGCATGCTGCTTTTGTTTGCACCATGGACAAATTGTTGCTTGAGCTCTTTTTGTGAAATTGTGAATAGATTCTTCTTTGCATTTGGTAACACCCCAAAAAAAAAACTCTTGCACTCAGTCGTATTGTGGCTTCTGCTGTGTAGTTTTATGTAAAAACACAATTTATATGCGCATATGCGGGGAGCCTGGAGCTTATCCTAGGAATATTAGGGCACAAGGCTGGGTATGGGGCTCCAACCCATTGCACGGCACAAGCACACAATCACTCATACACCAAATCATATACTACAGGCAATTTGTCAACACCAGGTAATCTAATCAGAGCTAATTAGCTTTGAATCCACTTATAGTTTCTGGAGAACACTAATGCTACTATTGCAGAAGGAAAAAAAAAACTAAAACTACATCATAGAGTAGTGATATCCAGGCTATTTACTCCATTACTGCCATTTTATAATATTAAATCTGTGAAGTACTAAAGATAAGAAGAATTATCCAATTTTTGCATCAATTTGGATTAATTCATATTGTTTCCTTTACTTACTTGAGCTCCTTTTTTCCCCCTGCATTGGCGATTAAATACTGGTTTCTGCAAGTACCCCCTGCTGTGACACAAGAATCCCAGGCCTCCTCGATCTAGATTTAGCCCTACAGCTAAACCAGTGGAGAATAACAGGGACGCTGAGCACAGCACAGCTCATCTTTTCAGCAATCAAATGTGAGAGAGTAAACTCTCAGGATTTACGTAAGCCACTGGAGTGAGGTGCTTCATGGCAGAATGGTTCTGTGTGGACTCCGAATGTAATATTTTTTGTTGCTGTTTCTAGCAGGCACAGGCAGGGTGACTTGCATGTCATGAAAATATGCATGAAATGTCAAGGGTGTCGTGAGAAGTAAATTGTTATTATGAAATGGTCTTTTGTTGCAGGTTTGTGTTAATTATGCAACGCTGAAATGCATTGTTCCAATGTGAAATAAAGATTCAGGCAAGCTGAAAACATCCTGTATTGTATAGACAAGCAGCTCTTTCATTGAGTCTGCAGTCTGTTTGCTGACAGGATTAATCGTCTCTAAATACAGGCATTAAGTCATTATGCTGTGAGACCTCCCCAGAACAATCAGCTGTCCGCTGTGGTAGTTTACAAGTGCAATATGTGGTACTGTAGATGTCATGGCAGAAGGGAGAAAGTCAAACCGGGACTTTTTGATTGTACAGAATCACAAAGCGCAGTTGTGAGAGCTAAAACTATCTACAGTACAGACCAAAAGTTTGGACACACCTTCTCATTCAGCGAGTTTTCTTTATTGTGTTCTTTAGCCCAAACACGTCTCTTCTGCTTGTTGTCTGTCCTTAGCAGTGGTTTCCTAGCAGATATTCTAGCATGAAGGCCTGATTCACACAGTCTCCTCTTAACAGTTGTTCTAGAGATGTGTCTGCTGCTAGAACTCTGTGTGGCATTGASCTGCTCTCTGATCTGAGCTGCTGTTAACCGCCGATTTCTGAGGCTGGTGACTCGGATGAACTTCTCCTCCGGAGCAGAGGTGACTCTTAGTCTTCCTTTCCTGGGGCGGTCCGCATGTCAGCCAGTTTCTTTGTAGCGCTTGATGGTTTTTGTGACTGCACTTGGGGACACTTTCAAAGTTTTCCCAATTTTTTCACACTGACTGACCTTCATTTCTTAAAGTAATGATGGTCACTCTATTTTTTTCACTTAGCTTTTCTTGCCATAATACAAATTCAAACTCTTTGAATGAGAAGGTGTGTCCAAACTTTTGGTCTGTACTGTACATTTTTCTAGATAATCCCCTGCTACACTAATGCACTTTATCCCAGCATTTTACTAGTGCTTGAATAACATTAAAGTAAAATGTTTTCTCAGAACGCCAGAGCCATGATCGGTCTGCCCGCTTGAAAAGCTGGCTTCCGAGGAATTCCTTTAATGGCCCAAACATGTGGAAATGGCTTGGAGCGAGGTCAGGACTGTACGGGGGATGTGGCAATAACTCACAGCCGAGTTCTTATAATGTGCAAGTGGTGTGTGAGTGATTGTGTGTACAGTTCCCACAGACAGATTCCGGGATCGTCATCTCGAGACGTATGGCCTTCTTTAAAAACGTTTGCACCATTACTTACTTACTTACGTACTGCAGCTACAGTAAGATTCTCATCACCGTACTGTGCTTGAAGTCTTCTGTAAATGTCAATTGGGTTTTATGGCTTCGTTCATGAGAAATTGCCAATTTGCATTGAACATCTCTTATAATACTGCTATCACGATAATTATGCCATGACTATGTTTTTTTGTTTTATCGATATTATCATTCTAAAATATATGTTAAAAATTCTGATTGGAAGAAGTGTTAATGAATTTGTAGAGTGTAACCTGTAAAAATGTTGTCTACTCTTTCATTTTTCTTAAATGATCTAAAATGCCTAATTTCAAATTCCCAAGCATTTTGGTAGCAAACCTCAAAGATTATAGAAATCAGGAATTTGATAATGATTGTAATGTGATATTTTTTATATTATTTCATCAGAAGACTGACTTAAGCTGTAAAAACATGGTAAAAATATTCTAAAGTATGAAAAGGACTTTTTATATTTAATGTCTTGGCTTTAACACAATTGTTTTTCCTGTTAATCCATTGTTTATTTACTGCTTCATGCCAATCTCATCAGCCATGATACTCATATGTGGACATTTGTTCATTGTCTTACAGAAAGAGTGGCTATGCCTGAACTGCCAGACCCAGAGGGCTCTCTCTGGTCAACTTGGGGATATGCCACCTCCACCTTCTCCTTCAAAGATGCCAGCTAAATCCCAACCTACCCCTCCTTCTTCCCCAGCCAGAGTCTCCACCACCTCTTCACCCCCTGCTTCTGTCGTCACTGCTTCCCCAATCAAAGTCCTCACTCGGACCCCTAGTGTAACTCAGGCTCCAGTTGACAAGTCTGAGCATGACTCAGTCACAGCTGATGCTAAGCGTGTAGTAGATTCAGCTGCAGTGAAACAAGACAAGGAACTGGCAGTAGTAGAGAGCACACAGGTAGTACCGGAGCCAAACAAAAAGCAAACACTTGACACTGCATTTGAAAACACAACAGTGAAATCCACTCCACCTGAGCAAAGCATCAGTGCTCCTGACATTATCCTGAGGGATATAGCAGATGCTAAGGAGACAGATGCCAGGCAGTATGGGATAGTAGAGCAAACTGAGCCTAAAGCTCAGAACAAAAATGGAGGGGGTAGTGCGCCTGAGCAGCATGAACCAATAGAGAGAGATTCAAATTCGAATAATGCCAATACTGCAAATAAACATGACAGTACTCATAAAATCTCCAGCAAGGCCACGGCAGCTGATAGCAAAGCAGAGATCAGACAACTGGAGAAATTACAAATAACCATTAATGAAGCCAAGGATGATCAGGCATGTGATCGTGGTGCTAAGGTGGCTTCACCAACCATCCCAACCAAGGAATGTTCTCCTGAACTTTTTTCACCAGCCAACATGCAGACAAGTTTAGAAAGCATGCCAGATAATAACAGTCATGCTAATGTAGATTTATTTCCCAGTCCGATTATCATAACAGAAAAGGACATTTTTATTAACATAGGTCATCATTCACCCAAAACTGTGGAAGGGTCTTTCACTCCCGAAGCACATCAAATAGTTTGGGGCAAAAATGGGGTTAAAAATGAAATTATATCTAACAATGATTCAGACATGAAAACACAATATCACACCAGCTCATATCACACGTCAGCACACCCAGACATAACAAAAGAGGAATTTGTTGAGACTGGGAATGAGGTAGAAATAAAAACAAGGGTCATGTCTCCCTGTGAAACTTCATGTGTATGTTCAGTTAGGGATGAGGTTGTTATTAATAAAGTCGAAGAAATATATTTGGAACAGGCAGAAGAGAAACAGTCAGGAAGAAAATCCAAAGTTGAGCAAGAGTCAAAAGCACAAGGAGTCGCACAGAAGAGCACACAAGAGGCTCAAGCTCCTTCTGCTGAAACACCAGAATGTGCCAGCCCTGCTTTCCCAACCTCGAATGAACCGACAAATTCTGAACTAACAACAAAACATGACATTTTAGCTGAAATATCACATCGTAATACATGTCTAAACTCAGCAACCAGCACATTCTGCACGTTCTCTGATAAGAATACTTATGAAACATCAGTGGGTGCTGATATAGGTGCTAATGGAACTGAGGCCAAAGAAGCAGACACAACTCAAGCAAGTGAATGCCTTATACCCAAAGTAGCTTTTGAATTTATTGCTAAAGAAAAAAAAGAGATGATCGAAAATGGACTAGAAAAAACAAGTAATCAAAATAAGACTAGCCCTAGTGCAGGCGATGAGCTTGGAAAGTTTTCAGCAGGAAGTAAGATGAATGTAATTGACAAAACTAAAAAGGAAAACATATCACAAAATGTGGAAGTAGAAGACACAATCGAACTACAGTCATCCAAAAACAGTTATGATCATACATCAAAACACACAGTTTTTAGTGCATTTGATCAGCATACAAACGAGAAAATAATATCCAGTAGAGATGAGGTTTCTCTGCTCTCTAAGGTGTCCAATGAGGATATGTTTTTAGGGAATTTACAGCAGGTGGTAGAGTCCTCTAAAGAAACTGCGCCAAGAATTGAAAATGTAGATGACAAGCAGCACTCTGAGAAAGTAGAGAAATCTGATAAGCTGGAGCACAATGACATAAGATCAGAGACGTCATCTTCTTCTCTTACTGAATCTGAGGAAGTGCAAAATGTTTTGAATGAAAGAACAGTGAAATCCAACGCTGATAGTGTGAAGGCTGAAAATGAGTGTGCAGTAAAAATGGATGATTCACTATATGCAGTAGAAGATCGTGAGTTACCTGAGAGTAGAGAAACGTCAGTGGCTGATGACAGTAAAATTAAACAATCCTTAGATACAGTCTTAAGAAATATTCATGAACATTCCACTATGCAGGTTGTTTTGTCAGACCAGAGGACACCCGAACCTCCATCCCCTGCAGTTAACGTACAGGATGATATACAATTAAAAATCCAAATCAAGTCAAATGAGCAGTCTCTACCGTTAGCACAAAACGTACATTTTTTTCCCCTAGTGCCTGATAAAGAAAAAGAAATTGTTAGTGGTAAACAGAAACTACAACCTGGCTCACAACCTAATAAAGAAAACCCAAACAATCAATCGAATAGTTACAGTGTGTTCTGTGCCTTAGATCCTGTAGTAAAACCCAGCCTTCCGTATCCTGTAGTTAGTGAACAAGACAAAGACAAATCATCTGGAGAAGTACAATCTCTAGGCACTCAAGAGAAAAATCAAGATGGAACAAAACCATTGATAAAATCTAACGATATTGAAAAGTTGGGACAGGTAACTCTATGGGGAGCAAATATTGGTAGAGATAAAATGTTAGAGAAATACAAGTTAGATTTCCTGTAGACTCTATCATCATTTGGTATTCTGATTTCCAGTGTAATTTGTACATTTCCTTTCTCTTGCAGAAGAAAGAAGATGCTAGGATTGTGGAAGAACATGAGCTTTTAAAGGAACCTACTAACAAAAACAAAGTCTGTCAAGAAAACAGTGCTCCAAGTCTTTCAGATTTGGCCAAGTTAGAGAGTACTGTTCTTCCAATACTTGAATCTCAGACAGCACCCTCTAAAGATCAATCACAAAGTGAGACAGTCAGGACCAGGTGCCGATTGAAGGTGTCGCCAGAGGAGTCTCCAGAACTCACTTCAGAAGAAGACTGGCAAGCAAATGTCCAAGAAGAAAAGACTGATGCTGGCCCTAAAAAAGAGAAGAAAAAGCTGCTTGTCCCAACAGAGCTTAAACAAGATTTTCTTGAGGATAGCAGTGAGGGAGAACCTTCACCTCTCATTGAGAGAGAAAATAAAGTAGATGAAATAAATTATGTAGGAAGTTACAGTGCAGGGTCAGCAGAGGCAGAACGTTTGGCAATAAGTGGTCATGAGAATGTGTCACCATCTGTTGAGGGAAACCTTAGTAAAGGAAAAATAAGTTATGAGGAAAATAAACTACCAGAAGAAGATGTGAAGAAGGACATTAAGAAGAATGAGTCAAGCAAGGGAAGGAGTCTTGTTAAAAACAGTAGTATTAATCCTGAGGATGAGCTAGATCGCAAAAGTGTCATTTCTGTAGCTAAAATTGAGGAACTTAGTAAAAGGGAGCAGCCCTTTGAAGACAATGGAGCTGGTATTCGCCATTTCAAAACAATCGAACTCAACACTGTGGCCACTGTTCGTCAGGCTTCAGATGATGGTGAACCTGAGAGCCTTACAGATTCCCCTGATGACAGGTCTCGGGGGGAAGGCTCCTCAAGCTTACATGCATCTAGTTTTACTCCAGGCACATCTCCAACCTCACTATCTTCTCTTGATGAAGACAGTGACAGCAGCAGCTCAAGCCATATTAAGAGCAGTGGTGAGGGCAAACAGCACAGAAAAGCCAAGCACCGGCAGCCTGGCCAAATGCTACCCACAATTGAAGATTCTTCTGAAGAAGAAGAGCTACGTGAGGAAGAAGAGCTCCTAAAAGAACAAGAGAAGCAAAAGAATTCCAGTAAGAAATCAAAGAAAGACAAAGAGGAAATACGAGCACAGAGAAGGCGAGAACGTCCAAAGACGCCACCGAGCAACCTTTCTCCAATCGAGGATGCATCTCCAACAGAGGAGCAGCGGCAGGAAGCAGAGATGGAGGAATTCCGTAGATCTTCCTGTTCAGATTTCTCTCCAAGCATGGAATCTGAGCCAGAAGGTTTTGAGATTCTTCCAGAGAAGATTGCTGCTGTTCAAAAAGTATATCATCTGCCAACATCTGTCTCTTTGTATTCTCCAACAGATGAACAATATACAACTAAGGGATCCAGGGAAACCACAGAAAAACAAGCTTCACATCCTTCATATGATGCTTATGAGGAGATAATGCTGAAAACAAAATCTCCAACAATAGAGGATATTCCACCTGGAAAAGAGTCCCTTTATGGCGGCATGCTAATTGAAGATTATGCCTATGAGTCACTGGTTGAAGACACGCATGTAGAGAAAGATACCATTTCTGTACCAGAAAAGGCAAGAAAACTTAGATCACCCGATGAAGTCTATGAGGACATGATGCAGATAAAGAAAGATATGTTTCTTAAAGAGCAACACATGAAAAAAGATAACACAATGAAAGAAATGCACTCAACAGATATAGCTGAAGATGGTGTCTTTTCATGCGCCAGAGACACATCTGGCACAAGACAAGACACTATCTGTAAAACCATTTCTGGCCAGTTTGGTAAGGATGGAAAACCACTGTTAAATGCAGAGGAAGCCTATGAGGAACTTATGAAAAAGCAGAGAGGTGTCCTGACTCCAGGCATCAGCCCAACACAAACAATTCCTGATTTGACAGACAGAACAAAGGAAATGGAGGTTACTACTTCTGAAAAAACAGAGACTTTTATTCAACGAAGAATTCTCCCTATACCAGATCTGACAGTCACTCAGTGTTCCTCAGGTGAAGAGGAATCTGGTGAAGAGAGCACTGTAGATCAAAATCATGATGATGAAACAGTTCCAGATTTTACACCATCTTCTACACATGCTGCAGTGACTGAGCCAACATCATTTGCTGTCAAGTTATCTCAGGAAAGAACAATTGATACTTCAGGTTCCATGCCAGCTTCAGAGCATGTTATGGATTCAATTTCATCAAGGGCAGACTCAATATCACAGCCAGTACCATCACAGGCAGCCATGACTGAAACAACAGACCAGTCTGGTGTTGTTGATTTGTCAAAGCCTTCAGTATTGAGTCACGTTGATGGATTACCTACTCAGATTTCTAGTGTAGTTTCTAGACCTTCTGTCCCAGTTACAGCACCTTTACCCACTGTACCACAATATACTCCAACAGTACCTACTGTAATATCAACTGCCCCACCTGTCCCTCCCAAGCCAGCTGTTCTACGTAGAGGTGCATCTCAGGAAAAAAATGACATTCCTGCTCCTCCTCCCTTACCACCACCCACTCTACCTAAGCCTGCTATTTATCCTAAAAAGATTCCACCTCAGGTTCCCCAAAGGACAGCTACCGCTGGTTTGCCAACTACAGGTCCAAATGCACAGATGAGACAACCCATGGCACCAGGTTACAAGCCACATGTTCCTCCTCCTGTCCCTCCAAAGCCATCCACAATCCCTGCAGGACTGACATTCAGCCACAGACCAGGAGAGCCAGTCAAACCACCCATAGCTCCAAAACCCATGTCAAGTTCCCAACCACTTTCTTCTATTTATTCGCCAATAAGACCAATCATTCTCCCAACAAGCACTGAAGATGGGGTGTTGAACCTGAGTCCTGCATCAGATATTAAAACAGGGCCTACATCACCAATTAAAACCCCTACATCTCCTAGGTTTGGGAAGTCCTTATACGATACTTATGTTGTTATCACTCTGCCTTCCCAGCCTGGTTCACCCATAGAAGGTGTAACAACCCAAGTCCAAACAAGTTCAGATCCCTCAACACCTAGCAAACAGTCTCATGTACATTTTGATTTTCAGTCACAACCACAAATACAACTGCCACCACAGCCACAAATAACTAGGGTACCATTAGCTTTCACCAAAATAACAGAATCCATAGAAAGGCAAGAAATATGTGAAAATGAAAAGATTATGTTAAGCATGAATCATGTAATTGAGGCAGTTTCAGCTTCACAGCCCTCAGTAGTAATTCCAAATGATGTCCATGTAGTAACTACTGAAGTCCAAAGAACAACAGTGTCTGTTGTGCATGGAAAAACACCTCCTTCAACTCCAACTCCAAGAGCCACTGAGATACCAGATTCAAAATCCCAACCAGTAGCTGTACAGAATGGGCATGCTTATCATTCTGGAGTGATTGTGGACCTGCGTGCTCCAAAAGCAGATGCAGAGATATGTATGAACGGTATAGATCTGTCTTCACCAGAGTCCCAACGGCAGTCCTTACTGGTTGATGGTCGGCAACAAACTGCAGTCCAGTCATCTGTAATGAATTTGAGCACCGATACTTCATCAGTGTCTGTTGTAACAGACAGCATGACAATCATCACTTGTACAGCTACTATATCATATCCCAACAATAATCTCCCTCAGACCACTTCAATGCCTCTACAACTAACAACAGCTAGATCCTTTGAACCAGTTTCCCAAATTATTTATCGTCCTGTTGATTCTCAGCCAGAAAAACCAATCAATCTCTCCAAAACTTTAGGCAAATCGCATTCTGTTCCAGTTACAACATCTCCTACACTTGGTGTTAGTACAAGTATTCCACCTCAGTTGGAAACTTGTGTATCTGGTGCAGTTGACCTCACGACTGTTAAGCCAGTACAGACTATGGTGTCCGTAGATGGGTCCTCTTCAGAGGTGGTTACAACAGTGATTACAGAGGATGATGGCAAGCCAGTAGACCTAACAGCAGGAAGACGGGCAGTGTGTTGTGATGTAGTATACAAGCTTCCATTTGCTGGTAGTTGTGCCACTCAGCAACCCTCAGCTCCATTGCCAGAGGATCGTTTTGGCTACAGAGATGACCACTACCAGTATGATCGCTCTCCCTATGGCATGAGAGGTCTTGGTGGAATAAAGCCCTCCATGTCTGACACAAATTTGGCAGAAGCTGGCCTCTTCTTGTACAAGAGTAAGAATAGGTATGACTACAACGGGGAAATGGAGGGTGCTGTAGATCTTACATCAGGAAAAATGTCTATGGCAGGTCAGTGCGATCTTGCAGATCTTTCTCAGAGATGCCATTTTGAGTTACCTTTACTCATTCCCATCTGAGGCTCTTTTCCTGCATTTTAGATCGTTCTCCATTTTATGATTTTATTTGCTGGAATTTGCATGCTTGTATTTTCATTTTTATATCGAGGTGTGTATCTCTGCATGCCACTCTATATGATTTGCATTTTCATAAATCTTTCAAAACACCTTTTGCATTTTAAATAATTTGGGCATGGCTTGGCTTACTGTCTTTACGAAAACCTGGTGTAAACATAAGCTAAGCTCATATACAATATGAATTTTTAACAGGTGAAGCTGTGGACTACTCAAGCAAAGCTTCTGGGGCATTTACTGGAGTTACAGTCCCACAGTACTCACAAGCCAGAATAACAGCTGCTATTGGAACTCACTTTGGAAGTTCTAGTGTTCTAAGGTCCTCAAATGGAGTGGTGTACTCATCTGTAGCAGCACCGGTTCCTTCTACATATGCCATAACTACCCAACCTGGATCTATTTTCAGTACAACATACAACTCCCTGTCGGGCATGCATACTAGTGACACAATGCCATCATTATCAAATCTGCAAAATCAACCCCTTACTAGATCTCACAGTTTCCTTTCCACTGTTGCTGTGACTACAGCAGAAGATCAAGATGACATGCCTTTGAACCTGGAAATCAGTGTTTCTAAGGATATTTTCTCCAATGATCGAACAGAGATAGCACCAACAGTAACCACAGCAGCATCACTGGACTACACCGATGCCTCACTTGAGGCGATTGCAGCATCACTAGAAGCTCTCTCCTCACCCATGATTCCAGGTGATGAAAAGTATCAGATGGAACGGGAGCTTCTTGAGCTAGAAAAGATAAAACAGCAACGCCTTGCTGAGGAACTAGAATGGGAGAGGCAAGAGATTCAGCGCTTTCGGGAGCAGGAGCAACTTCTAGTTCAGAAAGAACTAGAGGAGCTCCAGGTCATGAAGCAGCAGATCCTGTGTCAACAAGAGGAAGAGAGGCAAGCTCACCTCATGATGCAAAAAGAGACATATGCTCAGCAACAGGAGCAGTTGGAACAGATTCAGAGACTCCAAGAGCAGCTGAGACAGCAACTAGAGGAGCAAAAGTACAGACAAATGTATCCAGGTGAAATCCAAGAGCAGACTCTTGGTCATATTGTGGGGACAGACAAAAAGATGGACAGTGGTTGTCAGACTGATGAAGAAGATGACACTGAGAAGGCCTACTCTGCAGGAAGGAAAAAGAAGAATGCCAAGAAAAGTGTAGATAGTTGTGTACAAACAGATGATGAAGACCAGGATGAGTGGGAAGTTCCCAGTCGTAGCAGACGTAGCAAGCCACGAGGTAGTAAATACAGTACAGGTGACAACTCTGGTGTTTCTGTGCAGGCACTTACAGAAATTTCTGTACAAACAGATTCCACTGGGACACTTAGAGGACATACTGTACAGACCGACACCAGAGTTGATTTTCCTAATTCTGATAGAACAACATCTCCTAAGAGACGCCCTACCCCTTTAGAAATAACCCAGTCACCACATCTCAAAACAGATACGTCCAGTCTACAGGTTTCTCCTGTTCCTCCCAAATCCCCCAAAGTCCTTTATTCACCAATATCTCCCTGTATGTCCCCTAGTAAATCACTAGAATTTGTTTCCTATGAAAAATCTAGTGGTGATACCAGCCCACAGAAAATATGTTCTGCAGATCCATCCAAAGTGGTTCCTGGTAGTCCAAGAGCAAAAGTCATGCAGCGGTCACTGTCTGATCCAAAACCGATGAGCCCTACTTCAGAAGAGCGAGCAGCTAACTTCCAATTTTCTGAGGGTTACTCTGTAAGTACACTTTCATACATGTGGCATATATGAAGTTTGTCATTCAAATAAAAATAAAATGCTCAAGGATCTATTTTCATAATATTGTTTCTATTATCTAATATTAAATATTATATTATGCTAATCTTACAGTACAGAACGCACATGTTTATCAGTTATTATATTAGTTATTGATGGTGCTGTCGGTTTAATTTTGAGTTCATCAATTCATGTTAAAATTATAATAGCCAATATAAAAATTTACATTTGTCAAATTTGCCACTTGAAACAACAAGACTTCTCTTTTTGTTAGCTTGCTCTTTTCCTGTTTTGTTTATGAAAAACAGACTGTTGCAGCCAAACAATAGCTGTCTAGAGTACATATAGATTTTAGAAGCATTTAATTATGGCATCATAGCTTGCTACTAAACTGTAAGTAATGTTTATTGTAAATTTAAATAGAAAACTTTATCAAACAGAAATAAGAATATATTTACATCAATTTATCTGTATCTTATTGTGTTCGAGATTAATTTTGTCATATAAACCTCATATTATCTTATTGTGTTATAACCTCATATTATCTTATTATCTTATCACCTAATGTATTTCATTTTATACAGGCATTGAAAAATTTTTCATTTCATTAATCACTGAAAATATTTATCTTTTTTTTAAATGAGTAAAAATCATATTGCTTTATTTTTTATGTATTCATAATATGAAGAAAATAACATTGTTACATATATTATGTAACAATATTATATATANACAGTCTTATGCAAAAGTTTAGGCACCCCTTGATAAATAACATATTTTGGTGATTTTTTTCATTGAAAAGATGTTACCACAGTCTTTCTTGGAAATGGAAGAAATGCACAATGTTTTTAGCAAACATTGGTGCATAGTTACTTTTTATGTCATAAATTGAACAAAGAAAAAATAAAAACATTATTTTGGCACTGTATAAAAGTTTGGGCACCCTACATAATCAGTACTTAATAACACCTCCTTCTAGTTCAGTAATATTATTTGGTCATCTTGCATGCACAGCTCTTTTAAGATCTACCCACAAATTTTCAATGATGTTTAAATCAGGGGACTGTGATGGCCATTCCAAAACCTTCAGCTTGAAGGTATTCAATAGTGGACTTCAAGGTATGTTTAGAATCATTGTCTTGTTGTTGAAGCCATCATTTTTTCAGCTTCAGCTTTTTTACAGATTTTTTACAGATGTTTGCTTCCAGAATTTGCTGGTATTTAGTGGAATCCATTCTTCCCTCCACCAGTGCAATGTTTTCTGTGCCACTGGCTGCAACAGAACCCCAAAGCATGATAGATTCACACCCATACTTAATAGTTGGCAAGGTGTTCTTTTCATGAAATGCTGCTCCTTGTTTTCTCCAAACATGCCTTTGCTTATTGTGGCTAAAGAGTTCTATTTTAACTTCATTAGTCCACAGCGCTTGTTTCCAAAATGCATCAGGCTTCTGTAGATGTTCTGTTGCATACTTTTGACATTGGATTTTATGATAGGGACGCAGGTAAGTTTTTCTTCTGATGACTCTTCCATGAAGGTGCTAAATCTTCCTGCAGTTTTTTTGCAGTCAAATGGGGGTTTTGATTTGTCTTTCTGACCAGCATATGAGCAGTTCTCTCCGAGAGTTTTCTTGGTCTTCCAGATCTCATCTTGACTTCGCCAGTTCCCCTGAACTGCCATCTCTTAATTACATTTCTCACTGTGGAAACTGCAAGCTGACAACGCTTTGCTATCTTTTTGTAGCCTTTTCCTGCATTGTGGGCATCAATAACTTTCATTTTCAGAGTCTTATACAGCTGCTTAGAGGAACCCATGGTTGTTGAGTGTCCTCAAGTGTACACAAGGTTTGAAGAGTCAAAGTATTTGTAAAGCTTTGAAATTGGCATTTACTAAAGACAGCTGTTGCCATGCATCATATCTAACGAGCTGATTAAGGCCTAAAACCTTATAAAATAATCTGAGACTCTGGAATTCTTGTAGTGCCCAAACTTTTGCACAGTGCCATAATAATGTTTTTATTTTTTATTTTTGTTCAATTTATGGCATAAGAAGTAACTAAACATCAATGTTTGCTGAAAATATTGTGCATTTCTTCCATTTCCAAGGAATTTACTAATCTTTTCAATTAAAAAAATCACCAAAATCTGTTATTTATCAAGGGGTGCCTAAACTTTTGCATAAGACTGATAGATAGATACATATAATATAGATATAATGTAATACAATTTGTATTCTTTTTCCCTTTGGCAGGGTAAAGGATCTCCAAGTAGCACTCCCACTGGCACACAAAAAAAAGTGAAGCGAACCCTTCCTAACCCACCTTCTGAAGAGGAGGCCACCAATGCTGGTCAACCGGCATACAGCACTGCCTCTGCCCGTCGACGCCTTTGTCGAAGCTCCAACATGGCAAGGGCAAAGATCTTGCAGGATATTGACCGTGAACTGGATTTGGTAGAACGGGAATCCTCTAAACTTCGTAAGAAACAGGCTGAATTGGATGAGGAAGAGAAAGAGATTGATGCTAAATTGCGCTATCTGGAGATGGGCATCAATAGAAGGAAAGATGCTTTACTTAAGGAAAGGGAGAAGAGGGAAAGGGCTTACTTGCAAAGTGTTGCAGAAGATCGTGACTACATGTCTGACAGTGAAGTGAGCAATATCCGTGAGACAAGAAGAAGTGATGATATAGAGGAAGTAAGTGGACTTGGACTCGAAAGACCTCACACTGCTCCGCAATCAGAACTAGATGAGTTTGTTCCCCCACAGACTAAATATGAGTATGGCAAGTACTCCCAATATCATTACCCACAATATCAGCAGTCCCTGTACCAGACACAACAGCCCTACCAGTCCCAAAGCATCTACTCTTCTGTGCCCTCTCTGACCGCTTCACAGCAGCAGAGCTACCACCAGATGCTGCTACTACAGCAAAAAGCAAGACAACAAGCTGCACTTCTGTCTGAACTAGATGCCACTAAAGTGTCCACCAATTATGAAAATTCATCTTACCTGGGAGGGAAGTATGGCAATCATCTTGATCTGCATGGCCTGGAAGACCGTGGGGGCAGCATGGCAGAAAGTCCTATGTCAAATGTGTCTGCAGATTCTTTCTATGCTGACTTGGATCACCAAACACCAAGAAGTTATCTGCTCCTAGAAGATGCAACCGAGCTTACCAAGAGCACACCAGGTCTTTCATCCACCAGTTATGGAATTGCTGAGAGGGAATTGGCAAAAGCAGAACGCCTACTAAGACGCACAGCAGCAGATGTTGGCACTGATTACCTTGGCAGCTCCTCCAGACTTCATACCTATGGAAAGAGTCAAGACGATGAAGACCCAATGGAAGAACCATATGAGTTGAAACTTCTAAAGCAGCAACTGAAGCAGGAGTTTAGAAGAAGCACAGGCGGGACTGAGAGCTTAGAACAGTTGGCTGGCCTCTCACATCACTATACTTCTAGCTCAGGTGTAACTAGTGGAGGCTATAGGGCGTTCCCTAAGACAGAGAAGTATAGCATAAGTAGATTAACCTTGGAGAAGCAGGCAGCCAAACAGCTTCCAACATCTATGCTTTACCAGAAACACAAAAGTATGAGCAACATTGGAAAATATGCCATCCAGGACAGTAGAGGTTTAGACACAGATTATAGCAGCTACTTGGGATCTAGTGGTGCCTCACCAAGATCAAGCAGATTATTACAGGATGAGATTACGTTCGGGCTTCGTAAGAACATTGCAGAACAGCAGAAGTACCTAGGCTCAACTCTAGGGGTCAATTTGGCTGGTTCACTTAACTTAGCCCATAGTCTCAACTTGAGTTCTGGGGTGAGATCAACGCTTGGGGAGGACTCTTCTTATCCAAGCGGGAGCCGCTCTCGGCCTTCCTCAAGGCCTACTTCTATGTATGGCCTTGATCTTTCTATCAAAAGGGACATCTCTAGTTCCTCCTTGAGGCTCAAATCAGAGGGTGACGCTTCCTCAGAGACTTCTGCCTATCAGGCACCATCAGGTAGGACAAAGCCTACCAGCTTGCCTATTGGTCAGGGTGGGCGTGGGCGAATTCCAATTGTGGCACAAAACTCTGAGGAAGAGAGCCCACTGAGTCCGGTGGGTCAGCCGATGGGTATGGCACGGGCATCTGCAGGTCCGCTCCCGCCTATATCCGCCGACTCCCGTGACCAGTTTGGGTCATGTCTCTCTCTTCAGGATCCTCAGCAGCAGCACCTCAGGGAGGACCCTACCAGAGGACGCAGCTATATGCTCATAGATGACCTTCAGGGCACAATGTCTGATAGCGAAGGTAATTTTTATCTCCTTCTGCTAAGATACCAGATCCTTCCCGTTTGCTTCAATTTAATGTGGCTGTCATCTAGTCTTTCTTTTCATGAATATTATTTAAGTACATATATAAAAGAACCTTCATTAATCAGTTGACTGTGTTGCAATAATACTATAGAATTGTCAGGAGATTTTCTCTTTTTATTCATTTATTATTTTTGTCTTATTGTATACACATTTCTTTTGGGTTTCACATTTGGTTTATATTGAATTATTATGCTATTGATATTCAATATATGATATTGAAGATGTTCCCATCATCATCTTTTGAAAATTTACATATCATTGTTTATATACAGTAGATAGTTGTTTACATAATACCTACACTATATAATGCACAACAACTTACATTTATTATTATTATTATTATTATTATTTAAACTAATGAAAAGTCAGTCAACCAAGAAATTCCATTAACCCACTAGACAAAAACGTCACATATCCAGATGGCTTATACTCATGTTAAATGATGTTAAATTATATTCTATAATTTGCAATCAACTATTTAAAAAAATTATATAAGTACTGCCCTATAAACATGTAAAAAGATGTAAGCAGATTTCTACATATTTTTCTTTTTCTCTTCTTCCTGCAACTGCATTATGTTGATAGATTTGATTATTGTGATTAGCTATTACTTAATAACTTGCTACTAGCTAACATCTTTCTGAATTTCATGGCTCAGGGTGGCCATCAAGATGTTGTCAATTGACTATAATTAAAATCTGTATCAAAATGAGTTCCAGTGAGAAGCCATCTGAATTTACATCCAATTTGGAGAAATATTATATAAATAAAAATATGACAATATAAATTTAATACTAAATGACCATGTCATAAAATACATATAAGGGAACAAATCAAATCAATTAGGACATTCACTTTTTTATTTATTGTCCTGAAGGTTTGTTAATGTTAGCTATATGTTTGAACAGTTGTGCCTGTTTTATTGAATTATTAGGTTTGACTTTAGGACTTTTGGATTTAGGTTTCTAATAGATTTTCAGTTTCTTAATATCTGAAAATATATATATATGTGCTAACATTAAACAAAAGCCCTATAACTGATTTTTATTGTTCTTTTTTTTTTAATGATCTACGTTATCTCTTATTTTTCAATTGTTTGCATGTTACAATAATAAATGAATTGCATGTATTTTCCTTTTATTTTTTAAATAAACTTGCTTGCTTCCTTGCATGAGGATCTACACACTGCTGCATGCCATGCTTTTCTTATATTTATGCTATAAATAATTCCTTGTTTTCATATAAATTATTTATTGATGTATAAACAGTAAATAACAGCGTTTGCACGTTATACCGCACAAATAATTGCATTATTTGAAAGTTATTATTGTTCAAACACAATGCACATTTAATTTTCATTTTTGTGGTCTCCACACATTAATACCATATGATGAACGCATCATATGTTCCATATGGAAGTAAATGCATTTGCCTTGGTTACAGCACTAAGTGAATCCTTGGTGGGTCTGAACAGAGATGATCCAGGCAACACACATGAAAATGTCACAGACGGTAGAGTATGACAACCTTAGCTTTCAGCTCCCCCATCCCTCCCTTCTAACACCCACCATTTTCCTGCCCTCTAACACCTAATTTTAAGCCTACCCACTGTACCATGACCATCCAACTCCCAATCACCCATAAGCCCATGGTCCACATTGACTAAAAATTCATCTCCATGACAACAACATATAGGGAGTATGATAAGCACACATTAATACTGTATATGCAGTACTGGATCAATGCGTTTTTGTTGCATGCTCCACAAACTGAACATAAAGCAGTTTTCTAAATAGGCTACAGTGCCAACAGCATAATAACAGTTAGTGACTTACATGTGAGAAATTCATTGATTAGGTAAATGCATTGCACATTTTTAACTTTATTACATATACTGTACATAGCAAATTATTAATACTAGACTTAAATTCATGAATAATCTTCATTTTCATATCATGGTACATTGGATTATGAAAGTTCGGAAGGATCAGGTTGGTACATATGACATACACATCTCTGTTATCTTTTTTTTTTTAACTCCATTCCAGTTAAAATCTATAAAATCTATCTATAGGTATGTCTGTTTATGGCATGAAATAGCTAACTCAAGCACTTCTGGCACATTATTCATAATATTAATACTATTAATATACTACAGTATGTGTCATCCAATGAAAAACATTTCGGCTTCTTTATACACTGCCTAGACCTCCCCTTTTGTATTCCTTGATGAGTCTCACTAAGTGGTTTTCTTATGGCCACACAACCGTTTAGTTCCAACCGTCCTCACGGTCATTCAGGATTTTTCTGACCGCATTTCCACAAAGTTGATATTTTGATAATGCCTTGGGCAGTGACATCAGCAATGTCAGTAACATCAGCAATCTCCTTAGTTGCGTTCTTTAATGTGACCTTTATGAAGCACCTCATTCATGACCACAAACCTTCTGTAATAACATATAATTATTTGCTTATTTAAATACAAAGGATCTTTTTTTTTTATTATTATTTATTTATTTATTTTATTTTATTTTGTCTGGTAGTGTTCACAAAAGAATGCCGATTATTATTACCTTTAACTATTTCCACTGCTAAAACCATTGTATTTAATGATGATTTCATACAGTATTTGTGCACTTATTTTTTCATCAAGGGTTTCCAAATATTTACATCAGGGTACGATGAATTTTTTTGATTACATCATAATAAAGAATACAGAAAAGAAAAAAAGGAAGAAAATGTTTCGATAATCTACTGAGACAGCAGTATAGCTCTGATGTTACTGGCATTATCTCTTCCATATCACTTAAAACCACTGAGCAGACAAAGACTTGCCCTTATTTGGAAATTTGCTGACTATAGCTATTACTGGTATAAAAACCATGGCTATTCCCCACTGCACGATATCCTGTGTGTGCATGTTTGGAAAATATAAGAATAATAGTACCTTGACCCCAAACTCTGTACAGTCCAACTGTCTCCAGTGTTTATTTCGTATCCCTTTGGCTGGAAAGAATGGCTAGGATTCTGATTAATAAACAGGTGAGCAGTTTTTAATCGGGTTGATTATATTCTGATTTTTCCGAAGCATACCATCTCCGGCGGGAGGAGACTGACTGGTTTGACAAGCCACGAGAGGACGGACAGGGCCTGGACAGAAGACAGGTGAAGAGTGACTTAATATTCATTCCCACATTATACACAATTGTACAGTACATCTGCTTGTATCACAATCCACTATTGTATAATAAATGGAACAGACACATTAAGAGAATATCACTTTTTTAGAGAACATATTTAGAGTCACTATTTGTTCCTCTGCTGCAGCAATGAGCAGAAAATGCAAATGCAGTTTTCAGTTCATTACATAGTTTCTCGTAGAAGCTAGGTGTCTCTGTGTGAACCTGCCTGTGCTTGTATGATGTGGTGCAGATGAAGTCCCAGCAGTATCCATTTTCCCACGCAAGAATAAAACTGCAAAGGGATCCTAAAGACCGCAGTGTGTCAGGTAAATTACTAATATCAGTACTGACTAAATAACACTCATTTCATGAGGGGCATTCAAGACAAACTGGGACTTTTGATTGTGCAGAATAACAAAAATGTTATGACAGTCAAAACCACATTTACATTCATGTGCAAAAGTTAGTCCCCCTATTTAAGTTCTATGTTTTTTGCATCTAAACATGAAAAATCTGATCGTAGCGTGTCTTAGTATTAGGCTAATGCAGATTTCAAAAATGATTTTACAAATTCAGATAAAAAAAAAAATTTCTTTGTTAACCAAGTCCTTATTTATTTAAATAAAATGAAGCCAAAAAGAAGAATAAAAAACATGTGGGCAATACTAAGTACCCTCCATTATTCAATAGCTTGTAGATCCACCTTTAGCAGCAATAACGTAAAGTAATCATTTCCTGTATGACTTGTATTGTGGGGGAATTTTGGCCCATTCTTCTTTAGAACATTGCTTGAGTTCATTGAGGCATTAAGCTCAATTAACTCATTTTGGGTATTCACATATGCACAGCTCACTTATGGCAGCCACCACAGCATTTCAGTTAGGTTTAGGTCTGTAAATCCATGACAGCACAATTAGAGGAAGATTGAACAAGTACGTTTTGTTTGGAAGGGTTTCCCAACCCCCTTCTAATTGTGCTGTCATGCACAGTGAGGCCTATATGGTCTGAGATGTGGCGCTTGAGTTTTGTTTTGCTTTTCTGTATTTCTTTGAGCATTGCGTAGTCTGAGCTTGAGGTGAATTTGCTGAGACATCCACTCCTAGGATGATTGGCAACTGTAACAAATGCTTTCCACTTTGTCCCTGTAGAATATTGAACAACAATTGCTTTTCTAAGACCACTGCTTATGTATTCCCCTCTTGGCATTGTGTACCTCTTATATACCATGGAAGCGATAAGGAGGTACTTAATATTGTTCACAAGTTGTTTTTCTTTTTGGCTTCATTTTTTTAAATAATTAATAGGACAGCATTAAAAAAAAAGTTCTATGTTATTGCCTAATATTAAGACCCACTACAATGAATTTTAGTATGTTTTTATACAAAAACACATAAAATTATTCATGCCTATATATTGGAACTGGATAGAGTCAAAATTGCATGTAATACACGTCAGATTATCCTTAGAATTATGTACTGTTGAACAAACAAGCTCCATTTGGAAGTCATGATTTCACAAGCTAATTTAAGTTGCCTCTAATACTGTACATCACAATTAAAATGGGTAATTGGATAAAATGGCTATTGATACTCTATAAATGCAGCACGGAATTGAAAATCTAAATTGGAATGAAAGCAGTAAAAGGCTTTTTAAACCCCTTGGAATTTAATTACCGAACAGTGAAAGAATTTAAGTAACATTAAGTAAATTCCAAATACGCCAATACAGTGGTAAGTTAAGCCTTTATTTGTCACATATACATTACTGCACAGTGAAATTCTTCCTTCGCCTATCCCAGCGTAACTGGGGTCAGAGCACAGGGTCAGCCATGATACAGCTCCCCTGGAGCAGACAGGGTTAAGGGCCTTGATAAAGGCAATGGCAACCTGGTGGAGCTGGGGATTGAACCGCCTCCACAAGGCTGCCATTGTTGCCAAATATGGTATCTTAACATACGAATTTAAGGTGTAATTTCGCATTGTGAAACGCATTTTCCCATAGGAAATAGTGCAAATGCAGTTAATCTGTTTCAGCCACCTAAAAAAACTTCTTGAAAAAGTTCAGTTCTTAAGGTGAGGAGTTTGTGTGCCGAGGTACCACTGTACTGTATAATATTTAACCACTATAACAAAATATCGTTTTTATAATTGCGGTTATGGTAGAGTTCAGGAACTAAAAAAATCCTAAACAAATTGTTAATATATATTTACTTAATTTGCATGCGATGTAAGATGCTATTAATCAAGTTAGTGAATTGAAAGTCAAAACGGGATGCCTTTTAATTTAAGGTCTTTGCAATGGGCCTGCAGGCAACGGACTGGGCATCCGTATAATCGGAGGTAAAGAGGTTCCAGGCAGTGACGGGGAGATCGGCGCATATGTGGCCAAAGTCTTACCTGGAGGGGCGGCAGAACAGTCTGGAAAGATTGTGGAAGGTAAGACTTTGAAGGAAAGGTGCTTTTTTTTAGAATGATTTTCAGTTTGTTTCATTGATCGTGAAGTTTAAAAGCTGTATTCTAAACCTGGAGAAAATCTCCGACCTTCACAGCAAAGATCAGCCTTGTGACATTAAATATGGTTTGACGTAAGGTTTGAATGAGGAGGCCTGGTAAAAGAAATAAATAGATCCGTATCTGCATCGTGATTCGTCACCTTCAGGCAGCAGGAATGACTCATTCGTAAAGTCGAGAAGTATAAAGATAGATGAAGGTACTGTAGGAATATGCAGTCGAGTCTATAGTTTTATGCGGTGGCATATGTTTTTCCAGCATTACTGTGGGTTTCAGAGACAGACAGATGTTTCTCTTATGCATGAAGAAGCCTATTGTTTTGACATTCTAAAGGAAAAGTCTTATTTTAAAATTATTTGTAAATGTGAATTTAGTTTTGTTAGATGTTGTAGTTCATTGTTCTACCTTGGAGTCACTTAGTTTAGAATGTTTGGTTAAGATGACGATGTAGTGGTTAGCGCTGTTGCTTCACACCTCCAGGGTAGAGGGTTCGAGTTCCACCTTGGGTCCCTGTTTGTGGAGTTTGCATGTTCTCTCCATGTTTGGTGGATTTCCTCCAGGTACTCCGATTTCCTTTGTATTTTCAAATTGCCTGTAGTGTGTGAGTGAGTATGTGCCATTCAATGGCACCCCATCCAGGTGTACCCTGCCTCATACCCCGAGTCCCCTGGGATAGGCTCCAGGCTTCCCACGTCCAGTTCCATTTTCGGCTTCCATATCTGATTCTCACGGTAACCAAGCATGGAACGATTGTGTTCTCACTGCTCAAAATGAATCAGACTTTGTGGTCAAGTGTTCTTAGAACCGATCCTGGCGCCCTAATGTGAAAACAACCTTAGAGATAAGTGAGTGAATAAAGATGAGTGCTATAGTCAGAGTGTGCACTACTTGTCAAGAGACTGGACGTGCCTAGCCATATGGTTTGGTTATTTATTGTCAGTATGTTTTATAACAACACTGAACCTGTCAAAGCTATAAAAAAAAAAAAACTTATCTGTGACAAAAAAAAATAAATCAAATCAAAACCCTCTTGTATTTTTTATTCTTCGAAATTGCATCTAGACAACAGCTTTGCTTGATCTTTCTTGGCATTCTTTCAAGCAGCTCCATCAGGTAATCATCTGAAATGAGTTTTTCAAACAGTCTTGAAGGATTTGCCACAAATGCTAACAACTTGTAATTTTTTTTTTACTTCATTCAGCCCTTATTCACCAAGCTTCTTAAGCCAAAAATTTGACATTTTCGACATTAGTACTAAATCTTAGTAAAGATGAAAATTATTCATGAACAATCTTAGCCCTAAAAACAGCTCCTAAGGTAAAAATTGTTAAGAGTAGAGAGGAGGACTTTTAAGAGGCTTAAGAGTTTCTATAGCAGAGAAGAAATTGGCGGAAAGAAAAAAAGTTCTCCAAACACTAAACGTAAAAGCTAAAAGTAAACACTGCTCTTCTATCCATTTTGGTTTTCTTGTTGTTTTACTCCCTTCCATCTCTCTTCGATTGTTGCCTACATACCATCCAAAATTACAACTTAAACAGACTGTCCTGCAATGTAAATTGGTAAAAGCTGAGCCATTTTGCTCCCATCAATCTGAAATGGATTACAATTAATAAAATCAGTACGGTAAATAAATGTAAGAACTTAAGTGCTATAGTAACTTCTGTATGGAAATTGGTTGCTTCAAAAGTTGACACATTTTCAACATTTGGCTGCTTTAATTAACTTTAAGATATTTAGCCTATGCCAGAAATTTGGCATAAAGAGGTCAAGTAGTCAAGTCAAGTCAAGTAGGCTTTATTGTTATTCCAACCATATACAGTTCAGTACACAGTGAAACGAAACAACGTTCCTCCAAGACCAAGGTGCTACATACATACCAACAACATAAATTACAGGAATTTTGTAGCCTGTAGTCATGATTATACAATTTCTTTATATACAAACATTATGATTTCACTGTCTATTATATCAGCATATATTCTATTTTCACAAAGAGTGCATTTCAAGACCTTTACAGAGGTCAGAGGTTAATTTTTTATCAACCAATCACAGTCCTTGAATTGCTGCATCATCCCTAGCACCGGGGTCAGCACACCTCCTAACTAAGCTAAAGGTTTTTGTACTTTCCTTACTCAGAGTTGCTCTGAGATATTTCTTAAATCACTTTTAGTCTAGGACTCCCAGCTAGAACTTTTTAAGCTAAGATAGGAGCTCTCTGAGAGAATTCTAAGAAGCTTTGTGAATACGGGCACAGAACTACTACAGAACAATAAGATGAGTTAAATATATGTTTTCAATCCTGATTTTAAAAGCGTCTAGGCTATACTGTTTCAGGAGACCAATTAGATCAGGATCTTTACATGGTATGTTCATTCATACCCTTTTCAGGTGGGCTTAATCCTGGTGACAGTGAAGGCCAGGTCAGCGCCTTCATTCATAAATAACTCTTGCAAAGCCCGGAGGTGTGCTTGGGTTCATTGTCTCGTTGAAAAACAAAAGAAGGCCCAATTAAGAACAAAGCAGATGGCAGGGTGTGTTTCTGCAGCATGCTATTGGTAGCCATGCTGGTTAAATGCCTTCAGTTTTTAATAAGTCAGTGACACTTCTTTTTTTTTATTCTTTGACTTGCCAAAGCAAAAAATTCTGTCCCTAGTGGCTTCCTGACCCAATTCTACCACAAAGGTCTGTATTCACAAAGCTTCTTAGAATTCTCCAGAGAGCTTAGCTTAAAAAGTCCTAGCTGGGAGTCCTAGAATAAAAGTGATTTAGGAAAGTATTAAAACCTTTATACTTTTTTTTTTGTTTTTTGTACTTTCCTTACTCAGAGTAGCTCTGAGATGTTTCCTAAATCACTTTTATTCTAGGACTCCCAGCTAGGACTTTTTAAGCTAAGATAGGAGCTCTCTGAGAGAATTCTAAGAAGCTTTGTGAATATGGGCCCTGAAGTTTAATCCTAAGAGTTCATGCTGGAATTTGTCAGATGCTTAAGCTCAGCGAAGCGTGTATTATATTAGCTTGAATAGGTTTGCAACCAATAGAACATTATCTTTAGTGTTCTTAGCATTAGCAGCTGAGTAAAGTAACATGATGGTTGACTCTCCTGTGACAAAACCACTTTTGGATGATTTCTGCAACAGCCCTTAAAGAAATGTTTAGAATTCCAAGAACTTGTCCAGCTTGACATAAGTACTGCTATTTTTTTCTCTGTACTGCGTAAGACCCTTCTTGTCATAATCTGGATGACTACAACCACAAATAATGTTCTTCTATACCACCTTGTCACAACACAGATGGCTGGCAGGAATGCGTTATCAGGGAAAAGCAGTACATAAAGGAGCATGTAATGAGGTATACTGAGTATTTGGGATGAGATCATGAATAAGAATTCACGTTTTTTAATTGAAATGAGCTATAAGCATTCACAGAACATGCAAAGCTTTAAGAGTTGTCTGTTACCATGATTTATCAGAGTGAATATAATTTCATGGAGATTGAATTTAATTATAGTCATTAAGCTTTAGTACCCTAGCTCAGCTTTGATTGCCATTCACAGAAGTCAGTAGCACCACCACAGCTACCTGGCCATCTAGGACTTTTTAGAAGACGGTAAAAATTTATGGTATAATCATTATTTTGGAAATGTTCTCACCCTGGAAATACCTCTTGTGGGCTGTTTTATTCGTTGTAAATTCTGCAACCTGTATTGATCACAGTTGTAGCTGACAGGGAATACTAATGATGTGCCTTTCTCCTGGCACAAGATTGCACACAAGGGAACTGTAAATTAGGACTGCTTTGGCTTTGTCCATTGTGCTGCATGCTGTAAATGCATCTTGTAGAATGAGAGAGGAAGGGAAAGCACACAGCGCTGCTGTCTCTATCTGTGCTTGAGCCTTTTTTTTTTTTTTTTTTATGAGACCTGAGCAAACAGCTGTTTTTTTTTTTCTGGTCATCACGTCAATCATTGTTTAGATTTTTTGAAGGAAAAAAAATATTTTACATTTTAAAGCAATACTCAACTTGTCCACTCATTACATCTTTGCTTGATGTTTTAAAGTTCCCCTCACTTCTCGTTCTTGTCATACAATAAAACCCAATATAAATAAAAGCTTATTTGACAAATCATTGTGCCATGATCATGTAGAGTTCTGTGCAAACGTCTTGAGCGTTTCTTTTTTATCAAACACATTATATGATGTAGATCAAATTATAGAAATAGGAACAAATGTTTTACTGTGACAGGCTGCAAAGTGACTAATGATGTTACTTAAAAATGGATTGTTTATGTAAGAACCTCGGCGGCGACCTCATTTCCCCTCTCATCTGTTCCAACCACTCAGCATTTAGCGTCACCAGTATACTAATCACCTGATTATCTTTCATCATCTGCTCCTCTTTCTCACTGGTTCATGCTTTAAGTTAGATAGTTTATACTGTATCTTTAAATGATCTATAGGTCACTATGGGGCTTAAACAGAAAACGTTCCTCTTAAACTGCTCAGGTACAGGGACTGGACTGAAAATGAGACAAAACTATATTATATTACAAGAAAGTCTAGCTTTAGCAAAACATGAAGAAGTAAGGTTGATTTGCCCAGTATAGTTTGATATATGTCAGTTTTATACATCCGCTTATCCATTCTTGGAATTCTGATTAATTTAATAACGACAACAATAAAAAGCCTTTAGGTACACCTGATTAGATTAGATTAGATTAGATTCAACTTTATTGTCATTGCACATAGTTACAAGGCAACAAAATGCAGTTAGCATCTAACCAGAAGTGCAAGTTAGCAGTGCAATATAAACATATATACAGATATATAAAACTGGGCGGATTTTACCATCCTTTGGATGGATTTACGATCCGAGACAGAGCAGTTACCATACCAGACTGTAAGACAGCTGGTTAGGATGCTGTCTACTGCACAACGGTCGAAATTGTTCATTATGTCTTTAGAAAGGTGATTCTTCCTTAGTAGTCTCAGGAAGAAGAGGCGCTGGGAAGCTTTCTTGAGGAGACTGGTGGTATTAATGGACAAAGTTAAATCCTCAGAAATGTGTATCCCC
Organism: Clarias batrachus; assembly: GCA_003987875.1. Classification (NCBI taxonomy): domain Eukaryota; kingdom Metazoa; phylum Chordata; class Actinopteri; order Siluriformes; family Clariidae; genus Clarias; species Clarias batrachus. Next base: position 347,249 of record QMIH01000314.1, read on the forward strand.
AGGAACTTGAAGTTTGTAACACGGTCGACCATTGTCCCGTTGATGTAGGCATTGGATTGTGTGTTACCTCTTCTCCTTCTAAAGTCCACAATGAGTTCCTTGGTCTTACTGGTGTTCAGGAGCAAGTGGTTGTMAGCACACCACTCGGCCAAGTGCTTTACCTCTGCCCTGTAGTTAGTCTCATCRTTGTCAYTGATGAGGCCAATCACYGTCGTGTCATCTGCAAACTTAATTATGGTATTAGAACCATGCATAGGGCTGCAGTGATGTGTGTACAGTGTAAACAGGAAGGGGCTCAGTACACAGCCTTGTGGCACGCCAGTGTTCAGGATKATGGTTGAGGAGAGAACGTTATTAGCTTTAACATTCTGTGGTCTGTTGGTCAGAAAATCCAGTATCCAGCTGCATGGAGATACTGATGTTTGTTTGTTTGTTTGTTTGTTTTTGTTTGTTCATTTTATTAAAAGCTAAAGTAAAATGAACATTTTTTAATTCCAAAATGATCCAAAGATTAAATGAATAATAATAATAATAATAATAATAATAATAATAATAATAATAAATACTTGTCACATGTACCTTACAGCACAGTGAAATATTTTTTTGCATATCCCAGTTTGGAAGCTGGGGTCAGAGCACAGGGTCAGCCAGTATACAGCACCCGCTGAAGCAGATAGGGTCAAGGGCTCAACAGTGGCAATTTACTGGTGCTGGGGCTTGAACCCCCAACCTTCTGACCACTAACCCAATAACCCACAGCCTTAACCAATTGAACCACCACTACCCAACAATTCCTCCAAGTTAAAATTATGCATATTTCAAATACTCATAGAACCACCAGAAATGAACTGTAATAAATTCACTGTTTAAAAAAAAAATCATCATTCAACTTGTTGCTTCATGCCTAAAAGCAGAGCTGAAATCTAACCGTTTGCCATAACATTTGCCTCTACGCTGCGTGAGCTCCTTCCCAGTGTATCACATTCCACCCGTGTAGCAAATGTCAAATGTTTCAGCGCTGTGTGTGAGCGTTGGAGATGCGTGTGGTCGGCATGGATACACCAGCACACTGACTCGATGCTAAACACTAAGGCTTAAGCAGCAAACGATGGTGTTAAAGAGGTGCGATCAGGACATTAAGTTAATATTCCGCAGCTTTGAGTGGATGCACATGTTAAGTCTGTGAGCATTAACTACATCATGCGCTGACCCCCCAGGCATGCCAACGCTCTATCGCAGGGTGGGAGCACTGCGGCGTAGAAAGAGGGCCTACCTGGCCTACCTCAAGACTCGTTTTCACCTGTGTAAGTGCTCCGAGTCGGAGCCTACGTTTGAGTTTGAGGTTGCTGTGGCCTGCAGTGATTTTTCCTAGACTTTAGTGTGTGTATGTGTGTGTGTGTGTGCGTGTGCGTGTGCTATCATAACGGTTTTCACATGGAGTGATGTGGTGTGGCTCTTTTAAGACATTTAGACTTGCATACCACTAATGGCATGTATTTCTATGTGTAGGAATGCAGGTCCTGGAGTGGAATGGAATCTCTTTGTCTAGTAAAACCTACGAGGAGGTTCAGGCACTGGTCAGTCAGCAGTGTGCCGAAGCAGAGCTCTGCGTCAGGCTGTAAGAACCAGATTCTTTTTTTTAAATATAGATTTTACCATCTATGATTTTTTGTTATTGTTTAATCCGTCAAGATTTTGGATTTAACCCTTTTTCTCATCTCGTGGTTTTTGTTCTAGGGATGTGAACATGCTGTCAGATTCAGAGGGCTCCCACTTAGACCTTCATGAGCAGACCAAAGCAGGTACATGAGACTATTTAAAATTCGCTCATCTGTGAACTGTCAGTACAAAGTACTGTATATTCATTGTTACGTAATGCAAAGTTTGCTGCAAGTTCGGATACAAGGTAAGTTTCAGTATATTACGGCCAGTGTTGGGTTTAATGCGTAAGTACTTGGTTTACTTTTTTGATGTAACGAGTAATCTAACGTGTTAAGTCGGCCATTTAAGTACTATTTATTTCTATCTTCAAAAATGTAATCCGACAATTCAGACAATTTATGCAATCCGTGATGTGTGTGAAAATCATCCTACAAGCCCCGCCCCCGATAACCCACCCCACCCTCTGGTAAACAGATTATGGGGCAAACTTCGCTGAGTGATGATGGTAGGATATTTATAAAGGTCTTGACTAAAACAAAATGCATGAGGAAGCACAAAGGAGCTTTCATTTTCTGCAGTGGAAAAGTACTCAAACTAGTTCAGAAAGTAACGCTGTAATGTAACTGATTACTTTTTAATGACAGTAATTTTGTAATGTAAATCGTTATTAAAAAGTAACGTCCCCCAACACTGATTATGGCAAATCCAAAATTTGTCATCAGTGTCCATGGAGAAGAAGAAAAAAAAAAAACAAGCAGGCAAAGTTCAACCGGATTAAACCATAATTAGAACTAAGGAAGGAATGGAATCTGGGGTCAAAATCAGGACGTGGAATGAACTAGAACACAGAAACTAAAAGATACAGTAAAAGATAAACTGAACGTACAGTGAACTCCGGGCTTACATAACATAAATAAAAAGCAGTTGCTGAATTCCTCCAATAAGGATTTAAATCATCTGATTATTCTGTATAAGATACATTTAAAATAAACATTAAATATAAATGCAACATATGTGAATGTATTATTAAACGTGTTGGTCCATATTTTGTGATATAGTTAATACAGCACATGCAGTAAATATTATATAACATGTCCATGCAGTGAAAATGAACTACAGAATATCAGAATATATAATGCTATACGGTGGAAAAGGCATATATGCAGGAATATAAACAGATAAGGTCTATGAATATAAAGAGACGGCTGTAATGCATATGTTATGTGTATGTATGAAATTTAGAGCTTAATATAAACAAATCATGAACATGATCGATATTAATGCAGGAAAAAAACAACATCCTTCTACCATACAGTATGTAACAGCAACATAATCTTTTTTTTCCAATGTGAAAGATTTCTTGCTTAAACGTCCTTTATACTTTATTTGTAACAACAGACATTGTCACAAGATTTCGATCCATAATGTGAGGACAGAATTAAGTTAAAACTCTTGAGATGACATGAGGAACGAAACCTTGAGAGCACTCTAAGGAAATGCGTTCTCATCTGGGTGAATATCAGATAGTGGAATTAAACAATAAATCCTTACACTATACGGGTGTGGGAGAGGTCTAAATGTTACGGATGGGCGGGGGAGACTTGGGGAGAAACTGTTTGGGGGACATCAGTTTAGATAACAATGGACATGTACAGTATTCATACTGTATATACAGTATGAAAGTTTTTTTGTTGTTGTTGTTTTTTTTTACTGAGTTCTCTGTCCATGCTCTGTGTAGAACGGCCGCCACGCTCTCCAGGTGTTGACCCCAAGCAACTAGCTGCAGAGCTGCAAAAGGTGTCTCAGCAGCAGGCTCCGAGCTCTACAGCCTCCTCTCTGACCGCCTTGGACAAATCCTCGGCTTCAGGAGCTTCCAGCTCTGTGCCAAGCCCCGGGCAGCCAGCTTCACCTTCTGTTAGCAAGAAACGCCACAGCAAGGTACTGATACACACACACACACACACACACGCACACACGCACACAGTCAGGCATGTACAGTCTGCTTTAATAAACGCTAATGTTACACATCTACTTCCATCTCTTTTGACCAGACCTCAGAAGCTGCGAAGACCCCGTCTCACCCGATCACAGGAGAGATCCAGGTGAAGCTTTGATTGTGATATTATCCTATTCATTTGCGTCTTTGATTTTAAACCCGGTGTCCAGATACTGTGTACTGTGCTTTGTCTCACATCTGATCCGCTTTTGTAGCTTCAAATCAATTATGACAAGCAGCTGGGAAACCTCATCGTCCACGTTCTCCAAGCGCGGAACCTGGCACCGCGGGACAACAACGGCTACTCCGACCCCTTCGTTAAAGTCTACCTGCTGCCCGGAAGAGGGTGAGTGAACGTGTAAAGACCATTTGTTTCGCAGCATTGAAGGGTTTATGAAAATTATTTGCTGGATAAAGCTTGTATCGTTTAATGCATCTTAATATGGCTTTGAATCATAAAACTGAGCCGTACAACTTGGTTGCAAAATATCTAAAAAGACCCGAGGGAACGACAAGACAACAAAACAAAGCAGAAAAAATTAACAGAACGATTATTTTAAAATGAATTGTGTGTCAGCATTTGGGTTATAAAGGGGTGAAGATAAAGAGGAGAAGAGGGTTCAATAGCTATTCAGAGGATATACTGTATATATATATATATATATATATATGAGATATAAGGTGAGATATATTACAAGTTTACCTGCCTGTTATACTATAAGTTCGAAGTACAACTGGGTTTGATCTGTAAGTGTTGATTAGTTGTTGTTGTTGTTGTTGTTGTTGTTGTTGTTGTTGTTGTTGTTTTTTAATAATGGCAGCATTTATAGTACTACAGCATTTTATCTGCATATTTATTTCTCTTCCTAACTTCCAAGGAAAAATTTAATTGACTGTTTATGTATCTGCTATGACTTAAAAGAAGAATAGAAACTTGTTTTGTAAACATTCTAAAACATTAAATGCAACAAGAATCTATATAATACATTGTTACCAAAACAAAACAAAAACTAATGAATCACATATGATGGATTTTTTAATGAATAACAAAATTGAAGTGTTAACCAATTCAGGGTCAGGCCACATCCCGCCCCTCTGTTGTTGATTTATTTCCTAAACCAGCACATCCCATAATGTTTTACTCCTTCCTTAATTCTTAAATATTATGTATATTATTTAAAATCTTTTTTATTTTTTTATTTTATCATTGTCCTTATTGTAATATAAAATGGATTACACTCAATAGAAAAAACTAAAACTGCCTTAAACAGTTTAAAGGCCTTAAAAGGTATAATGTAACTAATGTGTGTGTTTATGTATGTGTGTGTGTATGTGTGCGATAGAGAGCAAGAGAGAGAGAGAGAACTATTATAGAAAAATCAATATGTCTGTTTGTTTTATATGTAACTTGAGAATTCCTCTGTCCTCAGTGATTGTGTAGTTGTGCGTCTGGTATTGTGTTGTATGCTTGTGTTTAGGCCTATTACCAGCTATCACAGCCCTACCTGTACTGAGCCTGCAGATTACAGCAACGCTATTGCTATGATCCACTTGGGCATGAACGCATGGGCTCCTGCATAAGCATCAGTGCACAAACACACACACACATTTATATCTACTTATATATACTTTACACACCTGCATTCAATTTCAGAAATTTAACAGCAATAGTTGCATGGACCATGCTAGCCACAGTGTTTCGCTCATTTATTTTCTCTGCTTCTCTTTCTGGCTTATACATACAAACACACGCACACATGCGCACGCGCAGAGACCACGACACACACACACTGTCATACAGCAACACACGCCTTATGGATTGTTGTCTGTTTCTGCTGCATGCCGGATCCCTACAGTCAGGTCATGGTTGTGCAGAATGCCAGGTATGTCTTTCTGTCCTACAGTACCATCAGATTTTTTTTTCTCAGTTCCATAGCACTATAGATACAGCACATCTGAATGGCTCAATAAATTGTCTTTGTTTTTTTTTTTTAGCCTTAAGTTGCTTTCTTTATTAGTCGTGTTCATTGCTTTTAAAGGTCACTAGACTGCTGTTTTTCATACTTCATAAATGTCATTGTAAACGAAGTATACGCCGCTGTAGGCCTATACTGTGCCTTGGGCCATGTGCAACTCATTGTCCAGTGATGTGAGGTGTTACACTCCAGAAGTAAATGTTCATGGCTATTTTGGTACTCCATTTGTACCCTGGAGTGACCCCTTGTGGTGTGTGATCTGATTGCAGCGCCGAGAGCAAAAGAAGATCCAAACATGTCCAGAAGAGCTTGAACCCTGAGTGGAATCAAACTGTTATCTACAAGAACATCCACCTGGAACAGGTGAACCATCCACTGTCTTAAAGGGATGTTTACTGAGACAAATTGTCAGGGGGAAAACCCTGTATACAGTCCTAGTTTAATTTAAAAAAATTCTCTCTAAAAGGTGTTTATCAATGTGCGCATTATCAATGTATTTCTAAAATTATATTGCATTAATAATACATTGGTGATATTTAATATGAATGGTTTTCATAAGTAGACATTTATTTATTATTCATGGAATGAGTTTCCAACGTCAGTGCTTTGAAGTAGTCAGTAGGATTTGTGTCACAGAAGATCACAGAGATCACATTTTCTGTTTTACTTTAAAATGGCAAGCTGAGGTGAGGGACCAGTAATCTGCTTACATGTGGTAATGGAAAACCTGCTTTGCATCTAATCATTATTGTGATTATTTTCATATAATAACATCAATATCTCACAAGAGGGAGTGCTCTGGTACTCATCTGTATGGCTATGATATCTATGACCGCATCACCGCCGCACTGATATTCAGTACAACAGCACTACCTCGAGTGATATTGCTTTTATACAACAGTTCAACAAACAGCATATCTTATCAACAGATTTTGATTTGTTTCTTTATTTAATAAGTTATTTTGATTCTCTTAAACATATCCTTCCTCGACTGGCAGAACTAAATAAACGCATCTGGCGTAGCTGGAGACCGATAGTTGGAGACCGACATTTAGTGTAATAACGAAATTAAGTAGTTTTAGCGTCTTAAATTCAGTCCTAAGACGTTTACAAGAATTTACTAGATCTTTCCACGAATTCCGCATTAGAATATCATCTAACTTCACAGGTTTCATGATTGAATCCCAAATAGCTTAAAATAGAAAGCTATTGCGCTATTAAAAGATGTACAATCCCTTGTTCCACACACTAAGTAGTGCCCTTGATCAGGGATTATAGAGGATTTAGGATGCAGCCTTGTTTTAGATTAGTTAGCTAGTTTTGTATCTCATGTTGGCTGAGACAAAACACCACGGACCGTTCAGAGGTACAGTGTAACCTTGAATTACGAGCATAATTTGTTCCGGAAGTGGGCTTGTATTCCAAAACACTCGTAAACCAAATCAAATTCTCCCATAAGAAATAATGAAAATTATTCGTTTCACAGCCCCAAAAAATAAATACATAAAAATACTTAATACAATATATAAAGTAAAAATATAACAAATTAAACTGCACTTTACCTTTTAAAAAAAGTAAAAATAAATCCCGACAGATAAGTGTTTCCGTTTGTGCGCCGTGTATTTGTGGGTGTGTATGTGTGTGTGTGTTTGTGGAATTAGCCCCTTCCCTCGCCTCGTCTTACATAGTAAAACTCATCCTTCCTCCCTCCCTCCCCCCACCTCGCTTTTTAAGTTTCACAACAAACCCACACACAACGGAAACACTTGAGCGCATACTAACGGAATCACTGCTGATAAATTTTTTTTTTTTTTTTTTTTTTTTAAATGAACCAGCACTTTACCTTTGAAAAGAATCGCGACAGAGCTGAGTTTTCTGTGTAAAGCAGAGAGTGTCTGCGTGTGCGTGTGTGAAGCCGGGGAGGGAGGTGTAAAGGCGAGAGTGTGTGTGTCTGTGTCAAATTACACGCGCACACACATAGGAGACACACTGAAACAGAGAGGGAGACGTTGATTATACTAGTAAGAAACGAGCACTAAAAACCAGCAGGGGAGACGATTACCCACAATTCCGCAAGAGAGAGAAAAATCATTGGCTCAGTTGTGATCACGTGATTCTCGGTGTCAAAACAAAATGATACATGATACTCAGCACTCATAAACCAATACTTGCTCGGTTTTCAAGACCAAATTTATTAAAAATCTTTGCTCATCTTGCGGAACACTCGTAAACCAAGTTACTCACAATCCGAGGTTTCACTGTAGTCTGGAATGACTTAGAAGCAGTTACTAAACAGACAACAAGTAACATTATCAGATGTGTTTTCTTGCTGAAAGTGCTTCTGTGACTGGTTTTGAATGTGGGTTTTGTCAGGCAACTGCTCTCTCCTATTTCCAGTACAAGTACTGCAGACCATTTTAGCCTATGATTCACCCATGCTGGCGACCAACAGTTAGTTTAATTAATGACTGTTAGAATGCTGTGACATGGAGTGATACATACTGTATAGTTAAATATCACAGTGCTGTTATGCTCTATATCACCACTTGTAATCCAATCAGATTACTCAGTCGAAACTAACTGTTGTGTACTGTGTGTTATTTCTTACAGTATGTAGGGCAAGCTCCATATTACTCAGTCGTGCAGTAGAATACTGTACCAGACTGTGTTATTATGTATCACAGCATTAGTAAACTTGCACTCTAACTATTACATATGTTCCATTAATGCTGAGGTCTGTGGTTTCTTTGTGCACCATGATAATAAATGATGTTAACTATATAGTTCATTGTAACATAGCAATACTTCCACTCCGTCCTCCTAACATTTAAGCTTAATAATGTGAAATGTGAGCATGCCCTTTGTGTATTTATTGTATAATAAGCTTAAATATAATTAAGCAGAACAATTTAATCTAAGGTATCTACTCAATGAATTAAAGGGAAAAAAGAGAGACCCAAGGTACTAAAACCAACTTCATTTTGTGAGATTTCAAAAAATCTGTAGCCCACCACGATACTGAGGTCTCAATTAGAAGAGAGCTCTTCAGAGAGAATCGCAGGCTTTGGTGTGAACAGGGACCAGACTCCATGCTCCCAGAAGTGCTTTAGCTTAATTAAGCCAAAAAAGCTCTTTTCAGTCTCCTTAGCTTTTGGAGGCAAGTAATGACAGCCCTGACTGATTCAGTGCTGCTGGATTGCCGAGGCGAGGCAAAGAGGTATTAATTGAGAGAGAACAGAATGTAGGGAAGTGTGCAGAACTGACTTTTGCAACCGAACCATCTGGATTTCTTACCTTTTACTGCTAGTCGTTTTGATAATTTTTGATTGATTTTATTTATAGCCAGAAATGCTGACGGGGTCAAAGGTGCATGGATCAGGATTGTGACGCAACAAATCGGTCAATACTAATTTATTTTTGTTCTTATTTTATTATTTTTTAATGAGGGTGTGAATGAGCAGGCTGTTGGACACGAACCTCTTTGATTAGAGAAGGATGATTTTTCAGTATACATTTATTTTTAGAGTTCATTCATTTATCTTTAGTAACTGGATCATATGGCTTTCAGTGGGCTATTTATATTTTGCTTAGAAATTGCTATGAGCATGTCTAATGGAGACCAAATTTAGGCCACGTTCACATTACTAGTCGGAATAGTGACTGTCTATTTTTTTTACCCTAACGTGACACAGACCTGATTTTATGTGTGTGTATATATATATATATATAGTACAGACCAAACGTTTGGACACACCTTCTCATTCAAAGAGGTTGAATTTGTATTATGGCAAGAAAAAAGCAGCTAAGTGAAAAAAAAACGAGTGACCATCATTACTTTAAGAAATGAAGGTCAGTCAGTGTGAAAAAATTGGGAAAACTTTGAAAGTGTCCCCAAGTGCAGTCACAAAAACCATCAAGCGCTACAAAGAAACTGGCTGACATGCGGACCGGCCCAGGAAAGGAAGACCAAGAGTCACCTCTGCTGCGGAGGAGAAGTTCATCCGAGTCACCAGCCTCAGAAATCGGCGGTTAACAGCAGCTCAGATCAGAGAGCAGGTCAATGCCACACAGAGTTCTAGCAGCAGACACATCTCTAGAACAACTGTTAAGAGGAGACTGTGTGAATCAGGCCTTCATGCTAGAATATCTGCTAGGAAACCACTGCTAAGGACAGACAACAAGCAGAAGAGACGCGTTTGTGCTAAAGAACACAATAAAGAACACAATAAAGAAAACTCGCTGAATGAGAAGCTGTGTCCAAACTTTTGTTCTGTACTGTATAGATATATATGTACATATATATATTGATAGATAGATATTGAGATATATATATAGTATATATAGTCAGAATGCACAAATATGATGTTTTTCAGAATGGATCTCAGTCACTTTCGTATATGGTCCTAGATAAATAGTCATGTGACTTGAAAAAGAATGATGAGAACAGAATTTATGTGACTTTTTGAGCAGAACACTGACGTCATCAGTCAGCACCAGTAGCATGGGGATTTCATAGCAGTGCTAGCAAAAGGTGCTAAAACAGCTAAATATAGCTCTGGTCCTCAACAAATACAGTTGAATAACTGCTTACCGTCCTCCAGAGAAAATCCCAAGAACATTTTTTTTGCTACAATAGCATCCATGCTTGAAATGAATGAGTGACCACACAAATATGATGCGTTTTAACCCACACGGTGCAAGCAAAAACGTGCCCGTGTGCTCTCAGACCACAGATCCATCCACATTAGAGTCCGCTTGTAGTTGTCAACTGTCATGACATGGCAATTCCAATTTGACCACATACAGTAAATCTGAATTATGATAATAATGTGAACGTAGACATAGACTTCATAGACTTAGAGATTGAGGAACTGTCAGAGACACAAAACACAGACCATGCTGACTTTGTTGGCATTCCTACCTCTGACTGATTGTTTCAGGACCTACTAGGGCATAATGAATAGAGGATCTGGTTTAGGCCACAGCCACGCTGAGTACAGATTTGCCTCACTAAACAGACACCATATGGTGGCGTTGTATTACACCTCTGCATGCATTAAACTTTTAAACATATTTGCATTAATAAGATAAATCTGTTTAGTAGATAAAGGTGATGTTCTCTGTTCTATGTGTATGTACGTGTTTAGCTGAGGAAGAAGACATTAGAGGTCAGTGTATGGGACTATGACAAGAGCTCCTCCAATGACTTCCTGGGAGAGGTGGGAAATCAACCACTTTACTGTATACACACACACACACATACACACACACACACACGTATAGACATAATGCCAATCCCAGCACCATGTAACCAGGTTGTGTTTGCATGCTCTAGGTGCTGATAGATCTATCCAACACTGCCCAGCTGGATAACATGCCACGCTGGCTTCCGCTTAAGGAGCAGTGTGAAGGAGAGCACCACCGGCGCTCACACTCAGGCCAGGGACGCCAACACTCGCCCAAAGTGTCCAGCGGACACTCGCCCAAAACATCTGGGCACAGCAATCAGGACTCCCCTAAATCCTCTGTCATCAAGAGCCGCAGCCATGGCATCTTCCCTGATCCTGCCAAGGGTAATTTCTGCACAGTATTCCTTTTTAAACCCTGGATTCCTTTACTGTTCCTCTTCATCCCTCCCACGTAGACTTGAACTTTCTATTTGACTGTCCTTGCTATTCTCCTGTCCCCGTCCTCTGTCCCGCCATTCCTCTTTCAACGTGTGTCCAGCCTATATGACTCATTCGTCATAGCTTTGGCTCCATACTCTTTCCATATGCACAGTAAATCCACAGTGCTGAAATAAAGACGGACGCAGTGTCTTAATATAAGACAATATGAACACTAATGCAAAGGACGTGGACCTTTTCTAATTTTCTAAAGAAAATCACTGGCGCCCCTGTCCTGATTAACCTGCTCATTAAATAAAATGTAACAACTTGCACAGGGACTCTTCCAAATAATCCAAGTCTAAGTCTAAGATTTAACCGATTTCAAAAACGTGCTGTTATTAAAGAAAGAAAAACGCAAATCTGAAGATTACTGTTTTAATGAAAAATTGCTGATCCCACAGTTGAAAACCTGCAGTGTTTAAATACGTGCACGTGAGCACCGTGGGGTAAATTCAACATTGTGGATTTCACTGTGCATGCGTATAGCTCATAATACCACTACACTCTCTACAGGCTCTCCTTCTCAGCCTTCCCATACACAGTGAGACCGGGTTTGGCCGAACAAATAAACGCTCACTAATGTAACTGGACTTAAAGCATCACATTAACGTTATATATCAAATGAAACCTCGATAAACAGCATTAAATAAATAGCATGATAAATTGTAGCTCAAACTCAGCAATTCCTTAGGCGAATGGAGGAAAGCAGAAAACGGGAAGTTCAGCATCGTATATTCTGGTTGTTTTAGACACACAGGTTCCCACTATTGAGAAATCTCACAGTAGCCCCAGCACGTCGAAGCCGTCTCCCTCCGAGGGCCAAGCCCGCTCCCATGGAACCCCGCGCGCTCACGGCAAAAGTGGCGCATCCCGGGCGCACCCTGACGACGCCATGGCAACAGCTGACGCTGCCGGCGAACAGCATCGCCTCCAACCAAGTAAACGACGCAAATAAAGCCCCCACAGCATGGCTGCCTTCACACTCATCTGCTCTTCCTTCTGTTCCTTTTGTTTGTTTTTTTGTTTTTTGTTTTTTTTGCTATCCGCTCTTTTTTTTTTTTATATATACATATTATTTTTGGATTCTCTCTCTCCCTTGTTCTGGTCCCCATGTGGTCACAGTCTGTTCACCTCACCGCTTCCTCTCTTGTATGTTCTTGCCCTGTGTGTTGGAGACACATCTCTACTCTGCACACATACACACCTGCACTAGAGCCAGTTCGCGTAATGAATACCTGTTTAAAGCTCTGGCGCTCCATTAGCGATCTATTGCATGTTAGAGAATTGATACTAAGTAAAATCATTGACACAAAAATAAAATCTCATCAACCTGATAATCAGTGGTGTATCTTAACCGTAGTGATAACTAGGAATATAATACATAATGTGTCCAGTAAAACTGAAGCACAAAATGAAATATATAAAAAATACATAATGATAAAAAAATAATACATTTAATTTGATTAGGAATAAATTAATCAATAATAAAACTAAGGCACACCAATGCTCATGACTGCAGGTTGCACACTACCTCGATCCGACCGTCAATCACTGCCAGACAATCTGACCCAGTTTGTCGAGTCCCCTGACTCCTGGTAAGCATTTTGGGGCATAATCATTTGCCTGCATTAGCAGAGCTGATTGCTGCAGTAACTAAGACACAAAAATAGCTGGGTTCGGCCCTATTATTATACAGTTAGGTTTAGCCAGAGATGCATTGGGACCCTCCTCGCCAGCAATAAGGGAGTTTTCTTTGCTGCCGACTGCTCTCAGACTTCCGCTGACTCGTCCATTTTCCAATCCTTTCCTTTTCATTGTCCCAACTGGTCCCAATTGACCCAGCTTTTTCTGCTGTTCTTTGCACCGACAAGCCGGCTGTGCATGTGGCCTCTGCTCCGCAACCACCCTTCCTATCTTCTCTATCCGCCTCCTACGCTCCCTATGGCTACTGCCGGCCCACAATGCACCTCAGTGGACGCGCTACGCCCGCTACCTGCCACCTCAGCAAGGGACGGCACACACACTGTGGCTGCATGTGACTTTTTAAAGTACAGTAAAAAGCTAGTAGTTTCAATGTTGTACAGAGTTCATACTCTGAGTCTCCATCTCGTTGCCCTTTTCCTAACTTCCCATGAACCCTTCCTCGTCCCTATTCCTCCAATATTTTGGGTTTCTTTTTTTTTTTCTTTTTTCTTTTTCCCTTTTTTTTTTATATACGTGACCTCACCAACCCCAACCTTATCCAGTCCAAACTGGCAGCCTCTCCCTGAGGCAACACAGGCACAGCGTAGCCGGTGTGCTCACCATACAGAGAGCCCTGTCCAACACACCGGGCAATGAGATCACTGAAGGCCGTCACCTGACCCTCCGCAAAGCCATGTCTGAAGAAAGGCCTCAGCCGGATAGAGGTGAGAGAGAGAGAGAAGGAGAAAGAGGATGCTGGGTTACTAACGCACATCTACAGAGAAATGAAGAGAGCTAGACACTCCACAGATAATTCATGCAACAACACTCGGCCTTCTTCTACACTCCATCAACACGCTTCACTGAAACCGGATGAATAGAATTGTATTCGCAGGGTCACATGACCCAGCAGCTCCGCGTGCTACTTTATATAGGTCTAGATTCTTATTCATCCCAGGTGTTAGCGAAGCGCTTGGAGCCGGTGTTGAGGAGTGTGCTTAGAGAAGGGCCGTGTGCATGAATTATGTGTCAAGACCGAAATCATGCATTTCACTCCACACCATCACTCATCACGAAACAGCAAGGCACGACAGCTCTGTAAACGTAATAAGGAAATGGAAATTCACATTTTACCCCCCAAACAAGATTAACAACAATTAACAGCAATTTAAATAGAATTAAACACATCACGCCAGAATTAGCCTAACGCGATTATGCAGGATACACACACAAGTAGCTAATACACTTACTAATGAATGATTTCTACTGTGCGTAAATGTTTCTGCTGCTGTTCTGTGCAGTCTGCTTTGTATATATGTGTTCTTCAGTGTTTTATGTCAGGAGATGATGTGATGACTTCAATGTCGCTTACACGTGGTCACGTGGTAGTGCGTTATAAATGTGTGTGTGTGTGTGTGTGTGTGTACACCACTGCTAAAAGTGTGCTAAAATCTTTTGTGATACTGATGAATACTCTGCTGGACAGTAGTGCAATTAATGCACGCTAATGTGTACTAAGTTTTTTAGATTTAGTTGACTTATTATGTACAGAAGAGAGAAGGAAAGAAAGATAAAAAAAATACATGAATGAAAATGAAAAGTGCAATGGTTATCAGATTGCTGAGGTATAAAAGCGAATGCAGTATTCCGGGATTTGTGTACAAGTTATAAAATAATTAACTTCATCTGTTAGGCCACATCACAGCACCCTATCTTGGATTGTTTTTCTATAATTTCACACCCCCCCAAGTAGTTTATTCCTTACTTAATGAAATACTTTTTTTTTTAAGAATGACTTGTAAACGAATACCCAGATAAAAAAAAACAGGGTCCGGGTCCAGGTTCGATTCCCACCTCGGTTCTAAGTGCATGGAGTTTGCATGTTCTCCCCCGTGCTTGGTGGGTTTCCTCCGCTTTCCTCCCACAGTCCAAAGACATGCAGATTAGGATAGGTGGCGGTAACAAATTGCCCATAGTATTGTATGTGTGTGTGTGTGTGTGTGTGTGTGTGTGCCCTGTGATGGATTGGCACCTCTTGCAGGGTGTTTGCCCTAAGTCTTCTGGGATAGGCCCCAGGCCACCGGCGACCCTGTACAGGACAAAGCGGTATAGAAGAGAAGATGAGATGTGACGAATTACTTTATGTTTTTGTGCCAAAAAAAATATTTTCATATGCAGTCATGTCCATAAGTATTTAGACAATTTTTTTCCATTGAATTGAATTGAAATTTTGTATTTTTGCCCTAGATTGAAATGAAGCAATCAAGATGTGACATTCAGCTTTACGTTTTTAACAAAAATACTTAACGTTTACGTGAATAATGTGAAGAGAAGAGTGTGGAGGAGCGGAGAAAGGGCTCATGTTCTAAAACATGGCACTTAATCCCTTCAACATGTTGTTGGCTCTGTGGGCATGAGCATGTACTGGATGGCATTCAGCAGAACTGGGTCACTGCTGTGTTTGAACTGGTGTGTTATTTATGATGTGACCGCTGATAGAAGTAGCAGGATGAAAAGGGAATAGAGCTTTCTAACACTTTCACACTTCATGGAGTCACTGACTGCATTTTTTATTGCATTTCTTCTTCCTAGTGTTCAAAATCATTCAAGTATTTATGATTGCTAGTTTGTCCAGTTACCTTTGAACCTGAAGGGACTTCATTTAGGTGTATATAGGTGTTATTCCTAAAAGGGTAATGTAATATTTTTTGTCCAGTGCCTTGAATTAAAGCTGAAAGTCTGCACTCAGTGAATTCAAATCTGCTTGATTCGAATCCATTGTGGTAGTGCACCGTCCAAATATTTGTGAGCAATGACTGTTTAATACAAAAGTCTTTTTCAAAATGAAATTAAAGCTACATCTGTTTACAGCTGTTACAACCTAAGGGGCACAGAATGGGTGAAAAGTAAGTTGTGCTGATGTTTAACAAAGAAAGAATGCAGTGATTGGTACAGTAGGTTCACAAAGTAGAGGAAATAACTGACAGTTACAGTCAGACAGCGATTATATTATTGTAACTGCAAGGCCCTGTTTTGGGCTCTGGATATTAATATCACTGTATCATTATAAGAGAGAGAGAGAGAGAGAGAGAGAGAGCGAGTCATTGAAAATATTAATGGCAAGCAATTTTAGCAGTAGTGTAATCACACGTGTTTGTGTGCGCCTGCTCTGTATGTCTGTGGCTGTTAGGTTGCTCAACCTGCATGTCCTATATTATACTGTACAGTACTGGGCAAATGTCTCATGTACATCTTATATATTTAATATATTATTATAGATATTTAATGTTATTTCTTCCTAAATTTACAAACAGTCATGTTCCAAAATATTAAATGCTACTGGGAACTTAAAGACTCATATTAAAACAAAATTTAGGTGTGGCTAATATACAAGGGGCGTTCAAGTCAAACCAGGCCTTTTGGTTGTGCAGAGTAACAGAACACAGTTATGAGAGTAAGAACTACCTTTCTTTTTCTATATAATTCTCTTCTACATTAATGCACTCATCCCTGTGTTTACAGTAACTTGTGCTTGAAACACCGGCCTCCCAGGAACTCCTTTCATGGCCCAAACATGTGTAAATGACTTGGACTGAGGTCAGGACTGTATGGGGGATGTGGAAATAACACACAGACGAGTTCCAGTAATGTGCAAGTGGTGTTGGTCAATGATTGTGCGTACAGTCCCCACAGACAGACGCGTCTCTTCCGCAAGTTATCTGTTGATTTTCAAAGATCAGACGCTGAATGTAATGACTGAAATGACTGTAGTGGGCTCCGAGCCAGAATTGTCATTCACAGACGTATCGTCTTCACCAATGGTTTGCACCATTCAAATGTTAAACTGCGGCTATGAGTCTCATCACCGTACCGTGCTTGGAGCCATCGGGTGTGCGAATTCATTCACAATCAATTTCCTCACAAGTCCCGGTTTGACTTGAACCACCCTCGTAATAATATATTTGTGCAGTCGTTACTCTTTACTGCTACTTGTTTAGCCGCTTTTCCTTCATTCACGATCTTTGCACAGTACTGTAGATGTCAGGAGCATGTGTGGAGGATCTTACAGACCATGCTTATTTTCTGTTCTGTTCCTGTTTTAACATCGTTCTTGTTGGGTAATTAAGTCTTTAGGCCAGAGGTAGTTCTCTATGCTGCAAGACAGGATAATAGATTAACTCGCATTTCGAAACAGCGTCCCGCAGCCATAGATCTGCTGATGCTCCTGTTACTGCAGCTTCATTGGACAGCGGTTTGAGTGGAAGCGCCTTTAGCCTATTGGAAGAGGAAACGGAGACGAACGGAGTGGACAGCGCTATCTTCCAAGTTCCAAGATTGTACGTTTTTAGTTTTCTTTTTCTTTCTTTCTTTTTCTTTCTTTCTTTCTTTCTTTCTTTCTTTCTTTTAATATTATTCTCATTTCAAATAGTAGAATATACTAAGATAATGTAGAATAATTATATGTACATAATTATATATTATACAGTATATACTGTATTTATCGACAAGAAGTACTGTTTGGGTTTAAAATGTGATCATATAGATATTAAGGAGTTCTTGTTTTAATCAGATCCTTCTGATTTCATTTTCGTATCAAAATAATTTTCATCTATGTGTTTTTCACACAGCGGAAAGATTCCAAATGGCACCGATGTTGTGAAGTCAATACATGGAGACGGAGAGGGTAAGCGTATGTGTATTTGTATGTTTGTGTGTGTTTAAAATGTATTAGAAGAACGTTAGCATAAGCAATCTATCATACACGAAAAGCATTTATCATTTGTATTATTGTATGTGTACCACCAGGTTCTGGGTTCGAGTCCTGCCTTGGGTCTTATGCCCTGAACTCCCTGACTCCATTTATCTTGTCGAACCACCCCTATGTTCCCAGGGTCTTATATTCCCTAGTTCATTTTTAATACGCATTGACCTTCTTATTCTGTTCAAGATAGATGCGACACATTTTAAGGTCCCCCCCCTCCATTGTGTGCTATATAGACCAAGGAAACATAGGATACTGGGAACGTAGGACCCTGGTAACATGACATCGGGAACATAGATATGACCCCACTCTCCGTAGGATTTATGAATTAATGAATGGTTATGGATTAGTTACTTGGATAAGGATACCCAGAGACATTATAATGTTATTTAATTAAATTAAACTTATTGCAAACAGGTATTGAATGATAGTATTTAAAAGTAGTCATTAAAACATAGCCAACTCTTCATCAGAACAGTCTATAGATGGTCAAAGACCCGACTACTAAATCCAAACTGTATA
The DNA here is from genome assembly GCA_003987875.1 of Clarias batrachus. NCBI lineage: Eukaryota > Metazoa > Chordata > Actinopteri > Siluriformes > Clariidae > Clarias > Clarias batrachus. The sequence goes on from QMIH01000314.1 coordinate 365,519, forward strand.
TGTTTACTTGGATCCTCTGTGTACACCCACATATCCACAACCTGTACATTTAATACAACTGAGTGTGAACAAGAGGTAGGTGGGATGTGTGGGTGGAAACATGCAGACACTGTCTATTTTCATCTGAACATTGATGACATTTGAGGTGCTGAATTATTCAAGCATTTTCACACAATGCAACCATGGTGTCAATTCTATTCAGGCTAAAACAAACAGACACAAAGATAGCATGTGTATTCTGCGGCGCTTTTATCAGATACAACTCCCTTCTAGGTGGACAATTTATTGACTGTAACCCATCTGTTGCCGCGCACCATTCATCAGCCCCGCTAGTGAAATGCAGCACCCACTAAGCCATGATGCGTTTGTTATTATCTTATTATATATAGTTAATTCATTTATATATTAACATCAATTTGCATAACTGTTCCATTGGCGAATGGTGGTGGGACAGTGGCTTAGACACACCTCGCACCTCCAAAGGTGCAGATTAGATTAATCCCAAAATTGCCCATGGTGTTTGAATGAGCAGCATGGTGGTGTAGTGGTTAGCACTGTCGCCTTGCACCGCCAGGGTCCGGGTTCGATCCCCGGCCAGGCTCGATTCCCGTCTCTGTGTGCATGGAGTTTGCATGTTCTTCCCGTGCTTGGTGGGTTTCCTCCCACATTCCAAAGACATGTAGGTTAGGCTAATTGGCGTTCCCGAATGTGTGTGTGCCCTGTGATGGATTGGCACCCTGTCCAGGGTGTACCCTGCCATGTGCCCTAAGTCTCCTGGGATAGGCTCTAGGCCCCCGTGACCCTGAATACAGGATGAAGCGGTATAGATGATGAGTGAGTGAGAGTGTTTGAGTGAGTGAATGTGTGTCCGTCCTCAATACATTAGCATCCAGGGTGTAACCCCCCCTTATGCCCTAATTCCTGGTATAGGCTCCAGGACCCTACGATCCTGTGTACAAGATAAAGCAGCATAGACAATGAAATCATTTAGCTTATTGATTGGCAAATCATTTAGCTTATTTCCAGTAATACATTGCTAAAACTAGTAAAATTATCTGCCAGTATACTGTGACATCAAACCCACCAAGTACGGGAAGAACATCCAGACTCCAAGCACACAAGGGCAGGAATCGAACCTGGCCGGGAATCGAACCCAGACCCTGGAGGTGCAAGGTGACAGTGCTAACCTCTAAGCCGCCCTGTTGTAATCTTGTTTTAGGAAATTCTAGATAGGTCTGACTATATTCAATTGTATTCCGGAATATTTCACTTGCTAAGATGTTAAGATGTTTTGCAGTGACAAATGGGTATTCATTTCAACCCTACTTTTGGTAAGAGGTTTGAATTAGTGGATTATCTCTTAACTTAGCAGTGACACCTCAGATTTCTTGTTATAACAATTACTTGATCACTCTGTGTACTAGTTGTGGTTGAAGCTCATACATAAAAGCTTTGTATCCTTTTTTTTCATACCATAGCACAGTATTTAAAAAAAAAAAATTCACTCCACGTTTACAGTATAGTGTGTGTGTGTGTGTGTGGTTTTTTATTTAGGTAAAACCCAGGTCATGGGGGAGATAAAGATCGCTCTGAAGAAGGAGATGAAGACAGAGGGAGAGAACCTAGTACTGGAAATCCTCCAGTGCAGAAACATCACGTACAAATTTAAGACTCCTGACCACCTGCCAGGTATCGTGATTAATGTGATTAACAGTGGGCAGATTGTTAAACGTCTTATTATTGCAGCACTTCATCTTCACACCAATCATTGTAGCGAAAATGAAGTTTTCTATATTAGGTTTTGCACAAGTTAAAAATATACACAGAACCAGTAGAAAGTTTGGACTCCTTCTAATTAAATGTTCCTGTTTAGTGGTTTATTTTCTACATTCTACAACACTCATCTCATCTTCTATACCGCTTTATCCTGTATTCAGGGGCCTGGAGCCTATCCCAGGAGACTTAGGGCACATGGCAGGGTACACCCCGGACAGGGTGCCAATCCATCGCAGGGCACAGATACACACACATACACTCACTCATTCACACACTATGGGCAAAGTGGGAACGCCAATTACCCTAATCTACATGTCTTTGGATTGTGGGAGGAAACCGGAGTACCCGGAGGAAACCCACCAAGCACGGGGAGAACATGCACACAGAGACGTGAATCGAACCCGGACCCTGGAGGTGCAAGGCGACAGTGCTGACCACTACACCGACGTGCCACCCATTCTACAACAATACTGATTTTATTCGCCCTTTACTCACTCATTGTCTATACCGCTTTATCCTGTATAGAGGGTCACTGCGGGGGGCCTGGAGTCCATCCCAGGTTAAAATGTAGTTTGCATATTGCATATATTCTAAAGAACTAAATTTGACTCGTGCTCGTGCTCGAAAGCCTTCCAATGTGCCTCAATAAAAGCAATGCTGCATAGAAGAAGAAGTCGTCCAAAATTCCTCCGCTGCGATGTGAAAGACTCATTGCCAGTTATCTAACACTTGATTGCAGTTGTTGCTGCCAAAGGTTGCACAAGCAGTTATTAGGTTTAGGAGGCAATTACTTTTTCATATACATCCAGGTTGGTTTCGACAGCTTTTTCCCCTTAATAAATGAAATCAACATTTAAAACCTGCATTTTGCATTTACTCGTGTTATCTTCGTTTCATTACTTCACCCAGTTATATATTAGTAAAGACATCAATTAATATCACCTCAGATTAGAGCCGTTATGAAGGCATTACAGATCATATGTAACAGACACATCTCAATATCAACTAAATATTCTGATGCCTTTAGCGTTGTTTTTACAATGTAGAAAGAAATAAAAATCAACAAAGACCATGGAATTAGAAAGTGCGTCCGAACGTTTGACCGGTAGTGTATTTAAAATGTCGAATGGTAGAATTATTTAAAATGTAAGATTTCCCATTCCTCATTCTCTCACTTGTCGTGTTGTTGAACAGACATGTACGTGAAGCTCTACGTGGTGAACATCGCCACTCAGAAGAGGATCATCAAGAAGAAAACCCGCGTGTGCCGCCACGACCGCGAGCCGTCCTTTAACGAAACCTTCCGTTTCTGCATGAACCCCACCGGACATTCCATTCAGGTGAAGTGCACACACTGAGTCCACATTCATGAGGTGCAGGAGAGACGAGAACACTTTTAAGTGCCTTGATTGGCTGCGAGTCAGCAGATTAAGTTTCCACTCCAGGTACAGTACGTTGCTAATTTGAAGCACTTTAGGGTACCACAGGGGTTTTATTACGACCAGCTGCTCCCAGACTCATTTTATTCAGGTCGAAATGACCTAGTTGAAAGTATTACTCAGAATTTTATTTCGCACTATGGAAACGTATTCGTTCAAATCATCGAAAGAGCTACATATGAAAGCTTATTTGTATTTCAGATGTTCATTAAGATGAAACAATGGATCGTTTTTAATGCTTAATATTGACGTTCTCTTTTGTCAATGTAAAAAAAAAAAACTTAATAAACTTTAGGTAATGTTTAAAAAAAGTTGAACATTGTGGATCCACTAATGTATGTGTCGCATGTTTTTATATTTTTTTATAATAATTATATATTATTTATTTATTTTCATTTATTTATCCATTCATCTTCATGAGGCCCTGGAGCTTATCCCAGGAGAGTTTAGGCGTGGAGGGGGGGGGGATGGGGGGGTTTACACCCTGGACAAGGTACCTATCCTTTGCAGGTCACACACACATACACACACACACACTACGGCCAATTTTTTGGGAATGCCAGTTAACCTAATTTGTATGTCTTTGGACTGTGGGAGGAAACCGGAGTACCTGGAGGAAACCCACCAAAATACAAACTCCACGTACAAAGACCTATGGTGAGAATCGAATCATCGACCCTGGAAGTGTGAGTCCACAGTGCCAACCATTATGCCACCCAGTAATAGGTTATAGTTACAGGGCAGTGGTGGCTCAGAGGGCTAAGGCTGTTACTGATCGGAAGATCGGCGGTTCGATTCCCAGCTCAGCCAGGTTGCTGTTGTTGGGCCCTTGAGCAAGGCCCTTAACCCTAACTGCTCCAGGGGCACTGTACCATGTTCTGACCCCAGGTATGCTGGGATATGTGAAGAAAGAATTTCACGGTGCTGTAATGTATATGTGGCTTTACTTATATATTAGTAATGTATACAAAAGTCTATCAATTTTTTTTCAGAGTTACACAATCTGTTGTGCTATGCGCACTTATTCACCCTCCTTAAACTTTTTGCATCAAACTATAGATTTCTCTCTAGTGTTTTGTTTATATAACCTCATCTCTTCTGTAAGGTCAGTTAAGGGAATTTTGATGTTAAGCATTGCTTCTGTATCTAATATCTTAACGTCTCTAATTTCATATGCACACACACACACACACACTCACACACATATCCAGTATGATTCCTAAGCATGTGAAGGGCTCTTGTTTGTATCTTCCATAAATATTCTTGCTAATTATTACAATTAAGGTTCTCTGGGGCGGCACGGTGGTGTAGTGGTTAGCACTGTCATCTTGCACCTCCAGGGTCCGGGTTCTCTGCGTGTATGGAGTTTGCATGTTTTCCCCGTGCTTGGGTACGGGTACTCCGGTTTCACAGTCCAAAGACATGTAGGTCAAGTTAACTGGTATTCCCAAATTGGCCGTAGTGTGTGAATGAGTGTGTGTGTGCCCTGAGATGGATTGGCACCCTGTCCAGGGTGTACCTCGACTTGTGCGCCGTGACCCTGAATACTGGATGTGAGTGAGTGAGAGTGAGGTGATATATATCCCGTCTAGTGCCCTGAATAGCCCCCATGTCTCCCTGAATAGGAAAAACAGAATGGAGAGTGAAGTGACTGATGCATTTCCTGCAAGGTACATGGATTATTAGATGTACCGGTTGGAGCATTTGGTCGAAACGTTTAAGTTGGATGAACAAGAGGGCACAGATGACGTCAGATTACAATGATTGGTCAACTGAAATGTGGTTCCAGTGAAATGCTGCCAGTGAAACAGAACACAAGAGTCTTATCGATTGCCTTTCTCTGCCTTTTTTCTTCTACATACAGCTTTTCTTGGTATCAAATGGGGGCAAGTTTGTAAAGAAGACTCTGATCGGTGAGGCCTACGTGTGGCTGGACAAGGTGGACCTGCGGAAGCGAGTGGTCAGCTGGCACAAGCTGCTAGCCACCACAGCTCAGATCCAATCCTAGAGGAAGCAGGATAGAGTGTGTGTGTTAAACTATAGTTCCACACACACACACACACACAAACACAAATGCACACAGTCTCACACAGGGTGAGGTAGAGAATTTAACCCACTACGAATCTCAGTCCCATGTGTTTGAGAGATTACGCTAATCTGCACTGGTGTGAGGTGGGGAACAGGGAGCAGGAAGTGTACCGCTTACGTAAGTGTTTCCTGCATTTACACTGACGCATGGCGTTAAAGGGTAGCCTTAAGTAGAGAAAACTAGGATTAAGGGTTGTGTAAGTGTAGAGCTGATTTCCATACATCTGTACACACACACATATACAAGCAAACTCTGCCACATGGCTCACTCACAAGTGTGTGTGTGTGTGTGTGTGTGTGTGTGTGTGTGTGTGTGTGTGTGTGTGTGTGTGTGTGTGTGTGTGTGTGTG